>CAIGQZ010014538.1:36762-66073 GCA_903798205.1 Danio tinwini
CACACACACACACACACACACACACACACACACACACACACACACACCTCATCAGACGGTAAAAAATAACTCAACCATTAGCATTTCCCCTTTTCAATGAATGTAAATGATGCTCTTTTACTATATCATGTCTCTAAATTCAGACTAAAGTAAGCGGAAAACCAAACTTCTGCTTCGGAAGTCATTGACAGAGTGAATGCTGTCATAAGAATGAGTGTGTGTATATATCGGATGTGTCCTCATTCACATATATTTAGATACAAGCGGAAATAAAGCAGATTCAAGAATGAGCATGACTCACCTGCGGGAAATCACCATCACTAAAGATAAACAGTGTACTCCAATGCACTTCAAGTCTGCACTACAGCACACATTGAACTAGAGCACACAATGTTGACCTTATCAATGCATGCTACACACCACCAACAAGAATGTTTACCTTAATCTGATAGCCATGAAGCAAACAGTAAGGTATAAAATGAACCAAAATAAAGACCTAATAATTGGCAAAATCATTGTTTACATTATTTAGCATGCGTTTAATGTAATATTCTTTACGCGTGGAACACTGCTCTTATCAGAAGCAGGTTCTTACACTTTTCCCAAAATCAAATTTAAGCACTTTTAAAGCTCTTAATAGTAATAATAATAAGAATAAGAATAATACATATTGCATATTAACATATACATATATAAACATATCAGATTTTTTATAATATTCTATAATAAAGTTATAGTACTCTAAAGAAATGTTGGTCCCACTTTAGATTAAGTGCCCTTAACTACTATGTACTTAGATCAAAATATGAATATAATGTACTTAATGTGTGTTCATAATATATTGGAGAACCCTTCTGGTGGGGAAGAGGTAGGATTAGGGTGGATATGGGTTAGTTTAAAGAGGACCTATCATGTAAAAATCCGTTTTATAAGCGGTTTAGATTTAGTTGTGTGAGATTTTGGTGACTGTCGCTTTAAATTAAAATGAGATTGTGGTCTTTTCAAAAGAGGGCAGAGCTACAAACGCCTGTGTGTCAGCATAGTGGCAGATTCAAAAACCAGACTAAAATTCTATGCTAATGAGGAAGAGATCCTCACTAGTAGGCGGAGCTTTCCTTCTCTGATGACACGTACAAAGGGAGAATGTCAATCAAAGAGTTTCTGCAGACTGTTTTTTATCAAGTCTGATTATAAAAAATAGAATTAATTCAATTTTACCATTAGAGGCTGCTTATATTCACACATGTTTTTCACACAACTGTGTTGCAACCCCTTATAAAACTGATTTTTGCATATTAGATTCTCTTTAAAGCAAAATAAAAGCATTATTAAACTAAGCCACACTCCTTTACCTGTGCTCTGCTAGTTTGGGTCCTGGTAGAGGAGGTTTGGGCGGAGCCTCCTCCTCTGACATGTCAGTCAAGCTGTCAGTGGGCGTGACAATGGGCGTGGTCTTACTCAGGATAGCCTTCTCTCTTTCGGTTAGAGGATTTTCACAGACACTGAGAAACAACAAGACAGAGAAACATTATTAACTCATAATAAGTCTAGATTGTTGGTAAGCTTTTAAGTACTAACTAGTAGCTTAATACCTGCATATTATTAAAATATGGGCTGTTTATTAGTACTTATAAATGTATACATGATCTTACTCTACATCCATAATCCAGCCCTACACTTAAACTCCAAGTACTACATTAATAATTATTAATAAGCAGCAAATTTAAGGGTTTATTGAGGAAAAAAGTGTCATAGTTAATGGTTTAATAATTATTAATGGTTTATTTACTCGCATAAATCTTTGGCGGATATTTGTGCTGCATTAACCAATGAGGAGCTTGCACTAGTAGTGGCCTGATTTTGACTTAGCGCCTGATGTTGGTGTCCTAAGGGGAAATCTTCCTGCCGACAAGGTACAACAGGTCAACACAGGTCTTCCGTCATCCAGACGCAGCTTCTGGAAGGAGTTGATGAACTCACAGAGCTGAGCGCCGAACGACTCTACGTTTTTTTTTCAGCCTTCTTAAAACCACATAAAGCACAGCTCTACTCTCTTGATAAAATCCATGTTAGCCATTAAGCAACGGAACTAGAGTCATTGGGCTAACAGATGCCCATCCCATGACGCCAATCTGGGTCTATTGCGAAGTGAATTTAGCGCAAATGAAGCAAATTTGACGTGTAAATAAAGCAACACATGAAGAGCTCAATCTATTAGCGCAAGCTGCGTCTGGTGTGAACACCCCATGATGCCTTATTCACACTGGGTGGCGATCTGCTGCAAACGCAGGTCTGTGTAGGTCTACAGCACAGAGAATAAAACCGGGCTCTGCAGGAGCTGAGAGAGGATCACATGAGCTCTAATGATGCTCCTATTGGCAGTCGCTCAAGAAGTCGCTCTTTGAAGCATTCTCAACTTTGTTGCTTCGCTTGACACGTCCACCTGTCGTCAACGGTTGCTGTTGCTCACGGTGACAGGGGTTGCCTGAGCTTTGCTCGTAATGTGAATGAGGTCGCTAATGGATGAGGCTTGACTCATCCATCATCATGATTTCTTCAGGAGTCCCATTGGATGCAATGAAGACTACAACTCACCTGATTCCACACTAAGTCACTCCGTCATCAAACTACGCTTTTGTTAGTTGTAAATATACATGTCCTCTAGTGGACAAAATGACCTATTGTGCCTTTAAAAAATGCCTATTATAACATCACAATTAGGGATGCAATTATTATAGATTTTGGTTGTACGATTATAGATGGTGAGAAATCACGGTTATCGCGATTATTATGCATTTATTAATTTTAAAACACGACTAGTTTAGAAAATGAAAACTACTTATATTTTTATTGCTGCTCAGTAACCAAATAATACAGCACATACTAATATTAAAAACAAAAGTCAAAATTTTCTCTTTGTGCTTAAAAATAAGTGACATTTTTGACATTTAAACAGAAATAATTTTTACGCTGTAAATAAATGACAGAACAATGAGTAAATAATAAAAAATGAGAATAAAAATAATAGTATTTGTCTAATGCAAGGCTCGAAATTTACTTTTTTACTTGGTAGCACTGGTGCTTCCAACTTCAAACATTTAGGAGCACCAGAAAAAATTTAGAAGCACCCACCAAAAATGAATGAGCACTACTGCATATCTGCTTGTTAAGCCGTGACGTGTTGGTGACGTATGAAATACTGTTTCCGGGTGCAAGCCGCCACTCATTTGAATTGACAAAATATTCGTTTATGATCACTTTTTATTTATATCACACATTAAAGTGAATTTTATATAAGATCATAGTGTACACAACAATCACTGGGCTTGCTGCATCACAAATACCAAAATTTTAACAATTTATAAAAAATTAATCACTTTCTGGCCATCAGACACTAGCCATGGACATATATATTGCGATCATGATTTTTGAAAGTATTACATCGCTTTATAAATGTTTATTATTAGCATTTGATAAGTCTCCTCATTCAGTTTCATAGAGCGCTTGGATATAATATTTATATATATATTTATTTATATATATATATATAGATTACTATAAATCTATATTAACAGATTTATTGTATTTGAAAACTACATCAATCAGGACTAACAAAAAACAGAAACTAACTAATTCTATTATGACTTATTGATATTTCTGCAATAATTCCAAAATGAAAGTCTAATATTTATAAAATATTATTGATGACTATGATGACAATAATACTAACAATGCATTACATTTCTCATTATCATGCTGCCTTGAATGTGCTTAAATGCGAGTTATCTGCTATAAACTGTTACGTTGACAAATAAATGTATGGTTTGCGTCAAGCAAAAATGAAGCATTGCAGTAAGAAATATACATTTTGCACTATTGTTTTTATACGTATATACTAAACCAAAGCCCCTATTCTATAGTCTTCAACTATACTGTGTTAGATTTTACATTTAGCGTCCATTTGTGCTGAACACGCAGTGAATGCAACGCATTGAGATTCGGGCCATTAAACAACTGATCCACTCAGAGTTTTTCAGCACTCTTCGAAATCACTCGATTGATCTCGGCTGGCGGATTAACATTCTCTCGGTTTAACATGCTCTCATTGGCACCATTATTTGTAACTTTAAGTGTGTTTGCAAACCTGTGTACTTTTCATTGCTTCTTCCCCAAACTTCAGCCGTTTGCAGTTCTCGCAGTCACACATCTCATCTCAACTAGGTGCGGCTGTCCAGTGGAAATAACCAATTTACACAAGCTTGTCTTATTTAATAGCCTTATTCATAGTTAATCCAGTGTGCGTGGTTATTAGTCTCGGTGTACAAACTAGCGCACAGTTGGAATACCTTTGTTTGGTTGCTGCAGTTTTGTGCACAAACGCGGTGTTGAGAAGCCTTTACGTTTAATTAACCGTGACTAATCAAAGCGCGGTTTATAGTGAAACCAGTTAATCGTTACATCCCTAATCACAATATGTAGCGCAAATGCAACAACTCAATCCAACTAGTAATGCAAAACAGACAAATCCAAATCAGCCTTTACAAAAGTACCTTTCCGTTTTGGCCACAGGATGTGACGCTGGTTTGCTGGGGGATGTTGGGGATGGTTGCTCATGCTTCTCTATAGTGAGTTTCACCAGCTCCTGTTACCAAGATATACACACACATAGGTTACAAATATGCCTGTGTTGTTTTACCCTCGTCACAAACGCACTTCTCATCCCCTCACCTTCACACCATCCAGCACAGCTTTGATCACTGTGGTAACCGTCGTCACCGTGTCCTTATCATCGAGGTCGATGCCCTCCAGCATCACCTGGTCGGACCAGCGAATCAGAGTCGCCAAACTCTGATAAACACGGTTGTGACAGGAGGACATCGCAGAGCTGTGGTGAAAGAGAAAGGGAAATTATGAGGAATAACAAGCGAGGATACATGACAGACTTATGATTGTATAACATCCTTGGTCAGGTAGTGTATATTCTATTACCTAATATCAGCTCATCTAATGAGTGGCAGCTGAAAAAACAGTGTTTTGGTAGCACTGAATACTCACCTGTGCTGTATCCGAGCCTCGACCTGCATCAGAGGCAAAATAGCCTCTAGAACTTTACTAGCTGAACCAGGAAGCATCTGGAGAACTTTGGTGTCAACGTTCATCTTGTCCACAATCGTCTTAAAGTATCGCAGAGCGCTGACCACATCCTTCTCCTGTTCCTCCAGTCGACTCACCTTCTGTTACAAGACATGCACATGATTTAGAGTTTGTATCGCTTGTGTGTGTTCATTTTTAACTCTTGTGCACTGTTCAAATTGACTACCCTGTCCTTATGTTAGTGGCTGTTTTTGCCCCATTGACTTCCATTATAACCACAAATGTTGATTGCAAAGCCATGACAGCATATTATTATGCATTCCTGATTGCTGGTGTTTTTTTCGGTTGGGAAGAGTTAAAATTAGGCATTTTTACTGTTGATCATCAGTTGGCAGCACTAACTAGGGCTTTGTATTGGCAAGTGACTCACGATACGATACATGGGTCACGATACAATATATCACGATATATCACGACACTAAATATTTTTATATATTGCAATAGTTTGTATTAGTATGTGTCACATTATATGGACAACTTGATAAAGTCGGCAGACAAATTAAAATTCCAATTTATTTACCATCCATTCCAATTCATTAGCACTGCACAGTGTGATTGAACACAGAGCTATATATATTGCAAAGCTTACAAATGGCATTTTTTTGGTCTAATTCAGTACTCCCTGGTATAGCGTTAAAACCAAAGTGCAGCCACATGTCAGTTCTAAAAGCTGGAGGCACCTTTATTTTTTCCGCCATGCTCATTCCGCCGTTTTTTTGTGTGAACGATGCCTTTAACTAAACAGAAAACGTGTGGGCTGACATCAAAATGCTATTTCTGAGGTAAAAAAAACTAACAAAAATTAAAAGCAGAGGAATTATACACACAGATGTAAAGCAGTTCACCATGATTATACAACTACATTTAGTTCAGTGATTTACAAGACAAATCTTTCAGCATTTTTCATTTAATATGGTAAATATTTGATTTTGATTGATATTTGATTAGGCGATGCAGTGGCGCAGTTGGTAGTGCTGTCGCCTCACAGCAAGAAGGTCGCTGGTTCGAGCCTTGGCTGGGTCAGTTGGCGTTTCTGTGTAGAATTTGCATGTTCTCCCTGTGTGCGCGTGGGTTTCCTCCGGGTGCTTCGGTTTTCCCCACAGTCCAAAGACATGCAGTACAGGTAAATTGGGTAGGTCAAATTGTCCGTAGTGTATGAGTGTGAATGAGTGTGCATGGATGTTTCCCAGAGATGGGTTGCGGCTGAAAGGGCATCCGCTGCGTAAAAAAAAAAATGCTGGATAAGTTGGCGGTTCATTCCGCTGTGGCGACCCCAGATTAATAAAGGGACTAAGCCGAAAAGAAAATGAATGAATGAATGATATTTGATTGTACACTATTTTTTTTAATTAATTCCTTACAATTATATAGCACTTTTCTGGACACTCAAAGTGCTTTACACATTTTTTTGGGGGGAATCTCCTCATCCACCACCAATGTGGAGCATCCACCTAGATGACGTGACGGCAGCCATATTATGCCAGACCGCACCACACACACCAGCTGATTGGTGGAGAGGAGACAGAGTGATGAAGCCAATTATCATATGGGGATGGTTAGGAGGCCATGATGGACAGAAGCCAGTGGGCAAATTTGGCCAGGATGCCGGGGTTAAACCCCTACTCTTTTTCGAAGGACATCCTGGGATTTTTACCAACCACAGAGAGTCGGGACCTTGGTTTAACATCAATAGACGAATTACCAGTTTGTAAACATTCAGGATGCGCGAGCAGCGAGGTTGCAGAAAAAAAACAGGAGCACTAGCATTTACAGCCAGGGAATGACATCCGATGCGGTACAGAGTTTGTTGATGTATTAGTGATAAGTTATATTGATTACATATTATTTATATTATTTACATAATGCTTTCAGTGTATTAGAACAGCTCGTCACCCAGTTATAAGCACAGTTATTTGACAAAATCTACGTTAAAGTGAGCGGTGTTCGTCTGACAGGTCCATTTTCGATAGCACCCTCCTAATGGATATGGGATAAGATGAAATGGCCAAGCATCCAGCCTGAAATATACAGCTATCTCTTTGAAACTCCAAGTGATTGAGAAGTTAAAGGCCTACAAGTCTTTGGATGCCTACAAATTTGTTCTGTGTGGTCATGTGCTGTAAATAATGTTCCCTGATTACCAGATTCAAAACTTTGTAGTGCTAAAAACCGAGGTTCTGCCTAGCCAAAGACAAGGAAAGAAGACGGAGCCGTACAAGGCCTGGGTAATAATCAACAAGCAAAACAACTGCATTCTGACAGCGAACTGAACCTGTACGGCAGGTACGACAACTTACACTTTTACATTTTATTGTAAGCATTTAGTGTCCGCAGTTTAATTCACAATATTTAACTGTTTTTGTTTAAATCATTGCTGCAATCAAAAACGAGTAATGTGTATGATTCAGCATAGCGTAAACTGACCTGATATGAAATGAAAACTGCTGAGTCAAGCATTTTTTATTAGGTCCTCACTCCATTCAGCTCACTTTTAGCCAAAGACGTCTGCGGTTGGCATTAAAAAAGCAGTGTGGTGTACGATAAAAGTTAAGTTTTCTATTTCCTACTGCACAACACGACATGTTTGCTATTGCAACCGGCCTTTTTTTGCAACCGGAAACCCATGTGAAGTAGGTTGGTAATTCCTCTATATACTGGGGCGTTAGAACGCACATAGATCACAGGTTGAGCAGCCCCTGCTGGTCTCACCTACACCACTTCCGGCGGTAACCTAGCTTTCCCATGTGGTCTCCCCATCCAGGTACTGACTAGGCGCAGCCTTTACACTGTCTAATATTTGTTATAAGTTATTAATCATTTAATAATAGAGTAATAATACATTTAACCATCTTTTTCTTCATGTTTTGATTTAGGATGGTATGTTTAGTGCATTGGCACATATTAAATAAAAATTATTTTAAGGAGTTTAGGTTTTACTGTATTTTTTAACACACTGCCATTATTTTGAACACAACTGCATTTGTGGCTATTAACAAATTAATTGCAGGTTTCAGATCAGTGGGAGGAATTAAAAGGGACCAATTATGCTCCTTTTTACAAGATGTAAAATAAGTCTTTGTTGTCTCTAGAGTGTGTGTGTGTGTGTGTGTGTGTGTGTGTGTGTGGGGTTTCAACTCAAAATACCACACAAATAATGCTTTATAGCTCACTGTAACTGCTCCTTTAAGCTCCTTTAAGGTGTTAAGGTTTGTAACACCTAATTGTGGTGTTTTGGTGACTGTCGCTTTAAATTCAAATGGAGTAGTGCTGTTATCAAAAGAGGGCAGAGCTACAAATGCCTATGTGTCAGCATAGTGGCAGATTCAAAAATAAGAATAATATTCTATGCTAATGAGGCAGAGATCATCATCAATGGGTGGGGCTTTCCCCCTCTGATGACATGTACAAAGAGAGAATGTCAAAGTGTTTCTGCAGACTGCTTTTATCAAGTGTGATTATATAAAATAAAAGTAATGCATTTTTTACCATTAGAAGCTGGTTATATTCACACAATGCTGCCACACAATAGTGTTGAAACCCCTTATATAAGTGATTTTTGCATAATAGGTCACCTTTAAACAGGTCAAGTGCATGGAGTTAAAATCAGTGGATAATCAGTTGCTCTACCTTGTTGACTGGTTTCTCTGGCGTTTTCACTGTAGGTTCAGGCTGGAGTTGTTTGCCTTTCTTGGATGGGGTTCGTTTAATCTTCGGGGAATGGAATTTCATCAGTTTCATCGTGAAGGACGACAGGTGAGACTTCTGGGATTCTGAAAAGCAACATAAAATTCAGATTAGGGCTGCACGATATTGGAAAAATCTGACATTAGGATGTTTTGTATTGCTGCGGTATATACAGTATTGCGATATGAATATGATTTCAGAAGATGATTTGAAAAGCTCTATTTCAAAAGATTCATTTAGGTTACTGGGATGAACCAATCTTTTTCTATGCCGTGCATCTGGATAAAATATAATAAATTCCATGCATATATAAATACGACAGAGCAAATGAAGAGTGTTTTATGGTTTTCTGGGAAGCCAAAAAATATTCAAGCACATAAATTGAATAATCAAATGCAAAATAATATGATCATTATTGTATAAATCATAATATTTTATAATATGTTTTAATCTTTAATAAATAATCTGAGTATTGTGGATATATTGTGATATTGATGCTCAAATGAGATTTTGTTCAGCCTTAATTCAGAGCATTCATTAAAGTCAGGCTTCACCACACAAAAGCGTTTTTGGTTTTCAGAAAGACGACAGATACACTCTCACACACACACACATACAGCGAGGATCGGTCACTGACGGCATATTTACCACAGACTATCGATGTAAGATCAGAGTCATTTTATATAGTCAACACAATTAAACTATACAAATAAACAAGCGCAAGCCTTGGCGAAGATAAACATCACCAAACAAATGTGCTCCCACAGGCAATTACGTAAACAAGCATCCCCGTCTGTGGGGTTTTATCATAATTGGAAATTTATGGGCCATAATTACAGAGAAAGAGACAGCACAAATGCATGCGCGCACACACACAGGCACACACAAATCTGGTTTACTTCATTTATAATTATTTTTCTTTGTATGCACTGCTAAAAATCATCCTCACATCTAGTTGTTATGATACTGTAATTCGGTACTGATATTGTTTAAAAACGTCCATTTCCCGCTAACATTTGAGCGCTGTTGAGTGCGTTAAACAGTGCTGATTTGTTATTGTGTTCATGTGCTCAACAGAAATGACTGTGATTGGCCGTGAAGGTCATCAGTTCACCGAACTCACAGCTGTTTACTGAGTGTAACCACAGATACAGGGACACTGGAGCGTTTCAAAGTCGCGTAGATTAATCGATTCATCAGCGGATTGCTCGTATATATCAGCTCATAGACAAACCAGCTGATCTTCATGGCTTTACAACGCTCCAGTGTCCCTGTATCTGTGGTTACACTAAGTAAACAGCGGTGAGTTTGGTGAACTGATGACCTTCACGGCCAATCACAGTCATTTCTGTTGAGCACGTGAACACAATGACAAATCAGTGCTGTTTAAGAACGCGCTCAACATCGCTCAAATGGTAGCGGGAAATGGACGTTTTTTATTTTATTTTAGTACTGATTGGTATCAAATTCCAATGACAACACTACGAGTGTGTGAATTTGAGCAGGGATGCTGTTTTGTTTGTGTTTTGTTGTCTGATAAACCCCTCAGACGAATTTTAAGACTGATTTTTAGATTCTAAACTTCTTGTTCACACCCTGTGATAGTCGTTTAGCACTTAGTGAGCTGTTTATTAGTATTAAAATAAAGTATTTCGAAGTCTGTCATGTATACAAATGCTACTTTAACTAAAAAATATTTTATTTTTGATCGGATTCCGCTATGTGGCCGCCACCTTGTGGTCAGAAATGGAAATTCATTCGGAGAACGAACTCTCACAGTGCATTTTGGTTATTTTCTAGCTGTTGAGTGTACATGGTTTGTACACATTATTGGAGTGGATTGTGGGATTGATTGAGTGCACTTCAGAACATCCATTTTGGTTTCAGACACCACTATAAATTGATTCTCCCTCAAATAGGGCAGTATTTAAGGACATAGGGGGGCGATTTCAGATACAGCCATAGTGTCACACCACATGTCAAAGAAGGCAGAGTTACAGGAAACACCCACCAATTGCTTGTTTCCTATGAGTGGTACGGTACACTTTTATTGCCGTGTCCACAAAGGGTACCTAAAGTGAACCGTACCACTATTTGGGTACCCTTTGCAAAGGGTACCTAGCACAACAAAAGGGTACCAAAAGGAAGAGCAAGACGCACAACTAAACGCCATAGATATTTACACTAGATATCGCATACGGACCCTGAGCATGCGTCAATAGCACCGCCACATTTGTACAGTGCTCCCAGGACAAATTTCATTCTACCGCACTAGTCAAGACAGTGTGCCAATGTGAAGATGCTGTACTTTAGTGCTGTGTACAAGTGTATTAACGAGCAAACAAAGGAAACAAAGCACAAAGGCAGAACATTTTATAAGTAAGATTTTATTTTTTACGTTTTTATGTTATGAACTTTTATGCTCAACAAGTATTGATAATACAGACACTGCGATCACCATAAGGCAAAGTAGCACCAACTTGCACTAAATTCTAGGCTTATGCTAGCTTTGTTGAATAAAATAAGCAAACAATGCAAAAGAAATATGACAAAGAGATGCTGCGGAGCCAAAAACTTGTATTATTGTCAGCTAAGTGAACGAGTCGTTCATAACGGAGATTCATTCACAAACGAATCGCTCCCTCCATCAGAATGACAAGTGAAAGCAGGAGAGGGTGTGTGTTTCTGGACACGAATTAGATCAAATCTAACAGGAGGGAGGATAATACATCTCCATGCACACAAACACACACTCTTTGTCAGCAATGCCCGTGCGGTCACTGATCCATCAATACAGAAAAGTCATGTAAAATTATAATTTTTGTAATTTAAATAAATATTTGCATACTGACCAATGGGAAAACTTCCGATCATAGATATATGTGTATATGTGTATATATCTCTGGCTCTGGATAGCCACAGTCCTCCACTGCAGCTTGGTCCCGCATTCATTTCAAAGGAGCGCTACCCTGTACTAAAATGGCGACTCTATTGACGCATTCCTTCCAATAAACAACAACAGTGCAGGCGACACCTAATGTAAATATCTATAACTGAACGCTATTGGTTTACAGAGATACGTCACTCACTCGTGCAACAAGCCAGAATGAAAACATAGGAAGCGCCATGTTTTAAATACACAGAAGAGACATTACACTATAATACTATATACATACATACATACATACAAGCCATGGTCGACCCGAGGTCAAACAAACCGTGTCGTCGTCTTGATGAACAGCCACAAAGCCAAGAAGAAAAGCAGAACTAGCCTGTAGTTTTTTATAAGGTCGACTAAGGCGCGAACTGTTTTGCTTTCTCACGTGTGCTCGCCGTGCGTCTATATTTAAAATTAGAAACTTCTTGAGCTGATGATAATAACGTGCGCGTGATTATTGAAGTGCTTCTGACTAGGCATGGGACGATAACTGTTTTCAAGGTATACCGCGGTTTGGAAAGTCAAGGTTTTAAAACCGCCAACATTTGAAGTAATACTGTTCCTAAGGTATGTGTAAGATTTTATTTACGTTTTTTATAGGGCTGTCAATATTAGCGCGTTAACGCACGTGATTAATTTGAAATATTTAACGCGTTAAAAAAAATTAACGCATTTATCGCAGTTGCAGTTTTTTTTTTTATTTCCTGTTGTGGTCGACGTGTGTTCAGGGCCGGGCACGCCCATAGAGGCGACCTCCTCACTTTCATCCGCGACACCCACCCCCTCCCTCCCGGTGCTAACTTTTAACCGCAAACCGGTAAGTTTCTATTTCACTTTTGGGTTGATGGCGGCGTGATCACGGTTTGCCTACAGCGCCAGTTCAGCTTGCTCCGGTCCTGCGTGTGTTTAATGTGCAAAGAAATATGGATAAAGGAGAATATGGATCCATGTAAATGTGCTCAGTGAAAGCGCCAGATGATGACGGAAGCTGTCAAAGACAGCCCATTCCTCTCTAAGTTGACTCCAAGCGCCCTCAACACTACACGCAACTTTTGTAAAGCGTCTGCTTCACGTTGATGTGTCAGAATCCTTGATTGAGAAATAAAGCCATACTTTAAAACGCTTAGTTTAAGCAAATTTGATTCGATCGTGCGTGTTGATGATCTGAAGGGAGTGGGCTGCTCTCTCTCTCTCTCTCTCTCTCTCTCTCTCTCTCTCTCTCTGTATGTGTTTAATATTAGATAATATCAGTGTGTGCTTGTTTAACCTGCTAATGGAAGAGGAGCTGTGTGTGTTGTTCCCGATAATGTCAATAGACTGGTCTGTCTTAGCAACTGGTTAAATCGTCACCTTAGAATTATAAGGTTCTGTCTGACATTTTTGTCAAAATTGAGTTATTGACATATTCTTATTAAATGACAACTTATTTACATTATGGGATGTTTTTTATAAGTTGTTTACATTAAGACCTTTTATTTAAAAGCAAAAACAAATGTTACACACATGCTGTTTGCTATGGAATGCAAAAACTTTGAAGCTCAATATCTCACAATCATTCAGAACGCAGACAGAACCTTATAATACCAAGGTGACGAAACGTTAAGGAGGAAAAAGCTAAATTGTTTCTACTTTATAATTAATGTTCTCAACTCGCAATACAACTTTACAATGAATACAATTGTTTGTATTCAATACTTTGTTATTATAATTTTTCAATTTCTATATTTGCAATGCCTGTATTTTGGATTTTTTTTATTCGTGATTAATCATGATTAATCACACAAAAATGTGTGATTAATTAGTTAATTTTTTTAATCAATTGACAGCCCTAGTTTTTTATTATTATTATGATTTTTTATTTTTTTTTAGGACAACAGTATCTCTATCAGAAAAGATGCTGTTTAAATGGTAAAGAAATAAAGTGTTTTTTAAACAAATGAAGACAGCAGAAGTCAAATGATTCATTGGAGTTATTTAGCCTGACATGTTTTCTGTGCCAAAATATTCTAAATGTTTCTGAAAATAAAATACATTGTTTTCGAAGTGTAAAAAAGTTGTAGGTTTTTTAACCCAGACATTTAAAAACAATATAATTTAGAGCAGTAATCACAGTACTGTGGAAAACGTGATATTTTTATCCAAGGTTATCATACCGTCAGAATCTTATACCGGCCCATGCCTACTTCTGACATCCGATCCTTTGAGAAATGGACAAACGCAAGAGTGACGCGTGAAAAAACAAAGGAGAAGCCGGTAATAATTTATGATTTTTAAGTGCTCATAAGACATGCGTTAACCCCCTGGTGGCGTTTGGGTTAGCTTGACAAGAAATGTATGCAATTTTTCTTTTAAGCTTCAAAATAAAAGTCACTCTCCAATACCATTATACAGCACGTAAGAGCCAGCATAATATTTAAAACTGTGCAAAAAGTCATATACACAGAGGATGGCTTGAGGTGAGTAAATTATGGGATGCTTAAAATTTTGGGCTGAACAATTCCTTTAAGTTTGAATAACCTGTAGTCATATGAATGACCTCTGACCCCTATTGAGAAGGAACACTAGGCAAAGCAAAATGTGTGATCGTGGGTGTCAAAAACACAGGAAATTATATGTCATGTGTGTGTTTTGGTGTGCATGTTGACAGCCATTGTTGCAAAAAAGGGCTTGGCCTTTCCGTTTAGAGTGTGCTCTGAACAATGCCTTGTGGGTAAAACGGAAAAAGTCGTATTGTAACTAATAAGGATGGAGCCATTATGCTCTAATACACACATACACACACACACGCTACACTTAATTACCCGCACATGCATGCACGGTGGGCATATTAAAGGCTTTAGGCTGGAAGCAGAAGCAGTGGAGCGTGGGTAATGTAGTACTTTAAATATAACCACCACTAAAATCCATACTACAGATCCATATTACACACCAGCACTCGCCAATCAATCTCTGCAATACAATACTGAGTGCGTAAGTTGGCTGTAGTTATGACTCAATCCACTTAGCATAGTGCAATTTGAAGAGTTGGTTTAAGCACAGTGATGACTAACAGCCATTATAATGCACCACCTAAATATTTTTAAGACTGTAGTTTGCATAGATGAACAAATAACAATTATCAAAACCTGCACTAGACACAATGTAAAGTGCTAGAAACTTTGCATTTGTAACTGCATTAAAAATATATATATTTCTATTAAAATAATGGGATGCCATGTGGATGCATCCAATTACGAATGTGGACATTTAGGTACGGTCACAATGTTGAAAATGCTTAATGGCTTAATGGTTCAATTCACCTTTTCTTCATGCTACATTGTAAAAAAGAGCTGTTATTTAAGAGTATTTTGTAATTCACAAGTGTTTTCTGTTTAATAGTGGGTGTGAATTGCATTATGGGAGCTTGATCTCTGCTCTGTAAACTTTTAATGTTGAAACATCAACTCTACAGTTTAACAAACTGACTTTTATTGTCAACTTAGTAGTTTGAAATAATATTCACTCGCTGGCCACTTTATTAGGTACACCTTACTTGAACAGTGTTGGACCCCCTTTTGCCTTCAGAATTGCCTTAGTCCTTCGTGGCATAGCTTCAACAAGGTACTGGAAATATTCCTCATTGATTTTGCTCCATATTGACATGATAGGATCACGCAGTTGCTGAAGATCCATGATGTGAATCTCCCGTTCCACCACATTCCAAAGGTGCTCTATTGGATTGAGTTCTGGTGATTGTGGAGGCCATTTGAGTACAGGGAACTCATTGTCATGTTTAAGAAACCAGTCTGAGATGATTCGCGATTTATAACATGGTGCGTTATCCTACTGGAAGTAGCCATCAGAAGATGAGTACACTGTGGTCATAAAGGGATGGACATGGCCAGCAACAATACTCAAAAAAAAATACTAGCAAAAAAAGGTAGGCTGTGGCGTAGACATGATGCTCAATTGGTACTAATGGGCCTAAAGTGTGCCGAGAAAATATCCCCCACACCATCACACCACCACCACCAGCATGAACCGTTGAGACAAGGCAGGATGGATCCATGCTTTCATGGTGTTGACGCCAAATTCTGACCTTACTATCTGAATGTTGGAGCAGAAATCAAGACTCATCAGACCAGGCAACGTTTTTCCAATCTTTTATTTCCCAATTTTGGTGAGCCTGTGCAAATTGTAGCCTCAGTTTCCTGTTCTTAGCTGAGAGGAGATGCACCCGGTGTGGTCTTCTGCCGCTGTAGCCGATCCGCCTCAAGGTTGGACGTGTTGTGTGATCAAAAATGCTCTTCTGCAGACTTCTGTTGTAACGAGTGGTTAGAGTTTCTGTTGCCTTTCTATCAGCTGGAACCAGTCTGGCCATTCTCCTCTGACATCAACAAGGCATTTGCGCCCACAGAACTGCCGCTCACTGGATATTTTCTCTTTATCAGACTATTCTCTGTATACTCTAGAGATGTGTGTGCATGAAAATCCCAGCAGATCAGCAGTTTCTGAAATACTCAGACCAGCCTGTCTGGCACCAACAACCATGCCACGCTCAAAGTCACTTAAATCACCTTTCTTCTCCATTCTGATGCTTGGTTTGAACAGCAGCAGATCGTCTTGACCATGTCTACATGCCTAAATGCCTGAAGTTGCTCCCATGTGATTGGCTGATTAGAAATTTGCGTTAACGAGCAGTTGGACAGGTGTACCTAATAAAGTGGCCGGTGAGTGTATAGAGAAGTCTGTAAAAGTTTTTTGTACCGTAATATAAAACCCCAAACCAGACAACAAAACATTATATTAAACATTATATTAATATTAAATGAAATAACAGTGGGCGTGGCTTTTTTATTTATTTTTTACTGCGAGCTGATTGGATGTTTTAAAGTAGGCATTTCATTCAGATGGGGAAAAGGGTTTGGGGAGAGTACAGACTTCTGCTCACCATTTCAGTTTGATATCTAAACTGACAGCTAGAGGGGCGTGGTTAAGTATGTTAGCCACGCCCAATAACTCAGACAAACTTAATATGAGAATTGAACTGACAACAAACAGGAAGTGCATTTTCAGATCTTAAAGATTACAAGGGCAAACATTTGTTTTCTAAATGACATGCACAGATGAATTTACCACAAAACTAGCAATGTGAGCTAACCAAATCAATATGGTTAGTGCTGATATCATGTGTACTTTAATGTGGACCTTTTCACCACAGACTAATGCATTGAAGCGACAGAACACTTGGTCTGTGCCTGAGGGAGAGTTTAGCTTGTCAGTAATGGACCGCTGATAATATAGACTGATGGAAAAACACAGCGAGAGACGATCGGATATGATGAGCTCGTCCTTCAAAGCGTGTCCATTATAGACTAATGAACACGTGTGCTCACATAAGAGTGCTTAATAGAAAAATGAACTCAGGAAGAGGAAGCCCTGCCCAAATCCTGCATCATTTCCTGTCAGGTGACCTTAGTGCTAGCTGCATTCCCTGGCCTCTGGTTCAAGGTCTGGACACGCATACAGATGTGTGTTACTGCTAACTCAAGTCACTTGCGGGTCACAGCCACTACTTCCTGCTCTGGCCTCAGACCTACCCATCAACTTCCTGTCTGGCTCCAGGAGCACTTCCTGTGCTGCCCATCCTTTTTACAACAAAGAGTGCTGACCTCTGAAACACAGAGTCATGGATATAACAAACACACACACACAAACATACGCACTTACAGACAGACACACACATAAATATATACAGATATGCATGCATGCACACACAATCATGCAAATAGACACACACACACACACACACACACACACACACACACACACACACACACACACATATATATATATACACATATATTAGGGCTACACAATTAATCAAAATAAGGTCACAATCTCGATTTGACAATACACTATCTTAATCCAACATGTCTACGATTCAGCGGTCGCACAGGTCTTCATTGTTTTATATACATTGCTCAACAACATGGACACCTTCAAATGGCATTAAAAAAAGTCACAAACTCATAGGCGGAGCGTTTGTAGGGCTGGGGAAGGCTTAGGGTGCTTTCACATCTGTAATTCGCTTCATTTGGTCCGGACCAAGGGCAATAAATGATGCACTGCAGCATTTTCTGCCGTCTTTGGGTCCTTTTCACACTACACTGATTGCTTTGGTCCAAACCAATGACTGAGCAAGCAAAAGACTGCTGAAATTGGAGCCTGGGCATGCGCAGAAGGACTGCCTGATGGAGCCAGAGGAGGAGCTGCGGAATCAAACGTCCAACCAAACGATTGTACATCAAATCAACCACGCCCCCCGAACTTCTCACTTGACTGCTGGTGTCTGCACTATAACAAAGGCTCGCTTATGTACACTTTGCGTTTACGTAGGAGCCTGCGTTTGCGGTTTTATCAACACAAATGATTGTAATAACGTTAACAAAGGTCAGGTTTTATATAACGAAGATTTAATCGCGCCAGCTACATTTCTCGCAGGTAGATTGCGGCTCGGATGCGGCAGAGTCGGCTCGCTAATGGCCGCCGCATCTGGCCCGACTGACTCGAGCAGTGAGTCCATAAGTGAGTAGGTACAGCAGACGGAGTGGGGCCGAGGGGTAAGTTTCTGGCAGGCGAGAGTCTAGCCGGAACTGGCACGAGTGTATTTTGCTATCTGGGTGGTTAGGCGTGTATCAGCAAAACTGATAAATCCCTGACCTTACCGAATAAACAGTGTGCTTATGACATTGCTTATGAAACAGTGTTTTTAAAAGTCTAAACACTTTATTGATATAGTATACAACCAAGCACATCATGTGGTCAGAACACAAATGAGTCGCAGGTAATAAAGTATTAAGTGTTTCTCATGCGTCTGTAGCTCCGCTCACGCTCCGCCTCTTTGCCCTTGTTTGGGATGCCCCGGTTGGTGCGATGACACAGTAACAAAATGGCGATGGTTGGCCACGCCTACTGGTAGCTTCTTTTGGGTTCTTCATAAACCTATGAGTGACAGTCTATGGCTTCATCATAGCTCTGCCAGTGAGAGTGGTTGAGCTCAAGCACATCAAATGAAAAGCGTCTTAAAAGGGGTGGGGCATGCCAGACACTAGAGAGCATTTGATTGGTCAGAAGATTTAATGATATACATAAATATGAGGTCAAGTAAAAAAAGTTGTTTTTCGAAACTGCAATTTTTTTAACATTTATATCTTCTAAATGTGAATTTGGTCACAGTTTTTTGGAGCACACTGGATTATAGATACATTTAAGACAGGAAGTTTAATATTTAGTTTAGCAGAGATATTGTCATATACAACACCACCACAAATCACATGCATTTGCTTGTAAATGTGTGGCCCTGACAATCTCATGTCAAATCTAGGCAAAGCATAAATCGACCCACACAATGCAGCAGGAAACGCATCACAGTGAGCGATAAAAGATGTGAAGCGGAGGAGCAGGAGGTGAAGTGGGTTACTGGAGCAGACATGATGCACACACACACACACACTTCAGGCACACTGATGTGGAAAACCCACAGCATCTGAACACACTAATAAGCCCATCTGGAGAGCGAGCTCACAGGGAAGATGGACAAATGCAAAGATGCTAGTAGAAATGAACCGTCAGCCTTCACACAGAGACAAAGAAAAAAAAACCAACAACACTCATTTTGATGTGACGCGCTCATTTATTTTTTGCTTATTTACACACATTTTCTTGATATTTTAATAAACTTCATTAGAAGTCCTGTCCAAAAATTGTAGTAAATATAAATAAGTTACATTTTATTATTATTACTAAAATCGATTTAAGGTTAATTATGTTTTCATAAAGGTTTAATATTAATCTACGAGTGTGTATACTTGCTGTACAATATATAGACATATATATATATATTATTCACCATCTTTACTTTTTAAATTGGTAACATTGTTTGTGACACTAAATGACATGAACGGTTTAGGAAACACAGATTGATTCACTAATAACTAAAGACACATCTCATTAAATCATCTTATCCTCTGATCTAGTTACACATGCTATCAAACAATTGATCCTGATCTATTTCTGCCTTCTGCTTTATGCAACACACACACAATTATAAACACAAGCTTACAATACAAAGACAAATACACTCTTGCCATGGTGACATAAGCATAGTGACACATATGATTAGGGATGGGTATCGTTAAGGTTTTAACAGTATTACTAATTTTATCGATACCACTTATCGGTTCGGTATTTTAATGGTTCTTTTATCTGTATTTTTTAAATGTTTTTTTCATAAAAAAAAAAAATAAAATAGAACAGAATTTTTGACACTCGTTTATGATATTTTTTTTCATGTAAAATAAAATGAAACCAATAATTGTAAAACAAATAAATAATTTTGGTAACACTATAATAGCTACACACTAGGGGTGAAACGGATCACTGTTAATCCGTGATCCGTACGGATCACAACTCACGCTTTGGAACGCACGAGACCCGCAGATTTTTTATTTATTTTTTTGAACTTGACAGGTAATCCAACATTTATAACCATTGCCGCTCTCCTACCCGTCCGCTGTTCACTTTCACTTTCTTCCACGACTCCCCAACCCTCTTTACTTTCGTCCGCAACACCTCCACCCCGCTCACTTCCATCTGCGACAGTCCTCCGCCATCCACCGCCCCAACAACCCCACTGAGGTATGCACAGAGCTAAGAACTCTGAAGGCATTTATACTTGACGCGCTCTCTGGAAACACGAGCATTTCTCATGTGAGATTGCCAACTGTGCAGACGAATATCAAATATGACAAATTAGAAAAGGTTGGTCTGTTAAATTATGCTACTGTAAGTAAAGTTTATTCAGAAATAATTCTCCAATAGCGATAGCAGCACCTTTAATATCAGCACCGATACAGATAAAGTACAGAGTTTCGGTACCCATTCCTACATATGACTTGTCTCAGATAAAATTAGCCTCAGTAACTACAGGGTCAACACCACCAAATAAACACCTCAGCAAGAGACACACTTGACAAGTAAATGGACAGAGAGAGTGTGCAAGTTTAAAAATTCAGTTTCTTTAGAAAAATGAAACATGACACATGCTAATACACAAAATAAATCATCTAAAGTCATAGCTCACATTAGGCTCTATTGTTACGATCTAAGCGCACAGTCTAAAGCCTGATTTATACTTCTGCGTCGAGTGATCAGCATGACCCACATCGCCTGCCTTGCGCGTAGTCGTGCATTTATACTTCTGCACGCTGTTTGTGTTGCTCTGCAATAACACTTCCGAAACGCTAGCTGGCAGTAGGTGTCTATGTTCCTCTGTGTCGGGTTTCTTCGTGGGTGTTTTGTTTTTTTCTGAACGCTACAAGTAGCTAAAACTCGCTCATTGAGAAGTGGGAACCGGCGGATGTGCAACAACTTCAATCAAAAGGTAACCACAAAACAAAAGTTTCCATCTGGAGCTCCTTCACGGGACTCAACACTTGTAAACATTGGCTCCATCGGGTTCGCGGCTCTCAGCACCGCCCACACTCGTTACAGCTACCAAGCTGACCAATTACAGAGCTTGGGCTACGCGTCATTGGTGCAAAAGCATTAAGGGCATGTCCAAATCCACATTTGCCATTTTAAGGATGGAAAAATATGCTTCGGGCATGGTCTAACAGGGTTGTTCTCTTTATGAGTTGTGATATGTGAACGACCCGTACAGCTTTACTTTGAGCGAGATTTCCTCGAGCGAGAATGACGTCAACTGAAACTTTCTGACGTACACCATGCCCACCAAAAGGGTACCATTGGAAACGCAAAGCTGATAAAGGTGACCCGTACTGTACTGTACCAATCAGTGGCAACGGGCCATTAGAGCAGCTTTTAGTTGGTCAATGGCGCAATCTACTTCGTTTCCTCAAAATAAAAAAAACAAATCAAGCCATGCATGTCTTGCGCCGGTGTATAATAGGGTCCATTGTTTTGATTTTTGAAAACACCTTTTTTTGTTTTGTTTCTGGTTACACAATAATCAAGTTTAATTCATTAATTCATTTATAAACAAACAAAAAGCAAGATCTTCTCATTCTGCAGCATTTATTATGCTTTCTTAACTGTTCATTCATGTTAATGGACACAACATACAGTAATGTTAAAAACAGATCATTAAATGCTTAACAGCATTAACTCTTTTTCCCTGAGAGCATTTTATTTTTTAAAGTTGCCAGCTTTTTTGATAATTTCCACCTAAATTTGAAAGCCCTCAGAATATTTTCGGGTAGGATTATGACCATATTATATTTGTAAATAAAGATCTAACTCTCTCCTTTCAAACAAAAAAGCATTTTATTCTATCTTCATATGTTCACATGTTTTATAGCCGCATAAATACAGGTAGGTTTCATGAAAAATGTAACATTTATTTACAAAAACACTGAGGAAAAGAAGGTTATTTTTCTAAAAGTGGTGCATTTTCAAGATAGATAGTATATTGAACACACTCATATACAGGTTTTCAGCTTTCTTCAAGTCGTCGTATTTTGTATTCAACAGAAAAAGTAAACTCATACATATTTGAAACCACTTAAGAGTGAGTAAATAGTGAATAAATGTTCATTTTTGGGTGAACTGCCCCTTTAACAACTGAAAGCATTACTTACTTACCCCCAAGGCCATTTATGTCGAAGTTTAACCCCACCATATTGGCGTTTCATAACATCTAGTTTTTTATGAGCTGATTTTTGATGCTCGATGCATAACCCTCAATGTGGAGGACCAGGACATACACACATACACTACAATTTAGCTTACACAATTCACCTATAGCGCATGTGTTTAGTCTGTGAGGGAAACCGGAGCACCCGGAGGAAACCCACACCAACACGGGGAGAACATGCAAACTCCGCACAGAAATGCCAACTGGCCCAGCCGGGGCTCAAACAGTGAACTTCTTGCTGTGAGGCGACAGTGCTAACCACTAAGCCACCGTGTCTCCCAGTGGAAGCATTACCAGAAAATAAAAGTGCAACATCTTTAGAGATCAAAACATGTCATTCTGTTCATCTTTTCCCATAACGCAGCAGCACAATAGTGACATTTTCATACATCATAGAATATTCTGTCTATATGTTTTGGAAACATTAAATAAACCCGATGAGAACAGAACGATTAAGGTGCTTCCACTGAATGAATTCACCATTCAGGAGGCGTTTGTGAGTAGCAGACAGTCAAAGTGTCAGGTAAACAGCGCACTGTCAGCAGACAGACTATACGTCAGGACTGATGGGCTTTTAATTGGTTCTGTTTGCTAAACAGAGCATTACGCCGCCTGAGAACCAATGACAGTGCAGCAATGTTGAGAAACGGACGGGGATTATCACTTCCGAATGCAAAACACTAGTTATCCTTCACTCGCTATCAGTCTCACACACGCATACTGTATACACACAGAGAGGCTCCGAACGCTCTCTGTCTGGCCTTGGGTGATAATTCGTTGAGTTTCCGGAAGAGTTTTTAGCATTTATTTTCCTCAATAACATTGAAGAAATCTTAAAACCTCAATAAAGTTTCCTGTGCGCTGAAGCAAACCAACTACCATACACTCTAAAAAACATTGAGTTATTTATTTAACCCAATGGTTGAGAACATATTTGGTCATTTGTTGGTTTATTTTTAACCTTTATTAGGTTATTTATTAATAACTCAACTAGTTGAGTTAAATATTTGGTGCTTTGTTGGGTAATTTGTAACCTTTATTTGGTTATTTATTTAATAACTCAACCAGTTGGGTTAAAATTTTTTATTTCAACAGTCAACTAATTTAACGGGCACAAAATAGCTGTATTAATGTGCGTATGTAATGTTGTTTTTGCGTTATAAAGTTTATTTAAGCTATAACGCAATAATATTGTTATCTTGTTATCAAATTAACTCCCAGTGTCGTGTTTTTATATCCGTTTACCCATCCAAGAGCATCTTTTAGAAGCGTTTGGATGTGGTTAAAATGTACTGTACATCGTTGACACTGAGTGAAGCCTGCTGCAGCTGCTGGACAGTCTCTACAGCAGAGCTCCATATTCTGCTCCATCAACACATGACTTTCTGACTGCACTGTTTATAACTGTCTGCACTTTGTTCTGTTTCTTCATCGTTTGTGATTCTTGATTTATTTTAACCAAAGTGTCTGGAACTAAAATGTAATGGATGAAAGCATTTTCAATATTTTTGAATATTTTTATTTATTTACACGGTCATATTTATACAATTAATAGTAGTACTAGTAATAGTAGCAATAGTAATACCAGAATGAAAAAAATAATATTTAATCAAAATAACCCAATGCATTGGGTTAAAATAACCCATAGTTGGGAGGGTGCGATAATAACCTATAGTTGGTTTATATGGTGGGATAATTTTAACCCAACTATTTTAATAGAGTACATACAGTTGAAGACAATTATTACTATTTTTTTTTTTTCAAATATTTCCCAAATGTAAGGAATTTTTCCACAGTATTTCCTATAATATTTTTTCTTCTGGAGAAAGTCTTATTGGTTTTATTTCGGCTAGAATAAAAGCAGTTAATTTTTTTTTTTTACCATTTTAAGGTCAATATTATTAGACACCTTTGATTTTTTTCCGATTGTCTACAAAACAAACCACTGTTATACAATGACTTGCCTAATTACCCTAACTTGCCTAATTTACCTAGTTAAGCCTTTAAAATGTCACTTTAAGCTGAATAATAGTATCTTGAAAAATATCTAGTCATCATTTACTGTCATCATGTCAAAGATAAAATAAATCAGTTATTAGAGATGAGTTATTAAAACTATTATGTTAATAATACTGACTTTACCTGTACTTCAAATTAACACTAAATACAATCATTAAAATAAATGTTTAAAAGGCGGGGTTTCGCAATGATGTCACAAAATATTGATTTTCTGCTCTTCCAATAAACTTTCTATTGAAAAAAGTAGGGTTGCACGATACTGGAATATGCAATGTTGTTGTTATTGCGATGACGATATTTTTTAGCGATATAACCTGTCCTTCGAAAAAATTTAAAATATTAAAATAAACAGGTAAAAGACAGTTTTTCAGATCTAAATAAATCTAATACAGACTAAAAAACTATTTAGAGGGGCAAACATTTAGGGCATACTCACACTATGCTATCCGAACCGTGCCCAGGCCCGTTTCCTGGATTGTTTGAGAAGTGTAAGTGATCTAAATCAGGCTCAGACTCGGTTCAGTTGGCCGGCCCTGGTCCAGTTGGACGAGGTGGGCCTGAGCGCGGTTCACTTGGGCTTTGGCGCGGTACGCTTGTAGCCTGAGCTCGAAACTGAAGATGCACCATTACATTTAAGGGACTGTTTCATATAGATTTATTAATCATTCTTACTGTTTAATGAACGCAAACTGTCGTAGATTATTAAAGACGCAAACCCCTCACTGCGCCACAGCTGCACCTTCAGCAAACCTCCTAATTCCTGCAGCACGAGGACTTTATGATTGTTTATGAGCGTCAAAAGTGGCTGATCTGTTCGGCGAAATATTAGACTGCGTGTCTAAAACGATATAACTAAAGAAATCTCCACTGTGCTCGCTTACCGAGATCGCTTACTGAACAGTGCATCATCAATGATGCAAGCGTGCTCCGGCTCAAATGCAATGAAAGTGTGGGCTGTCGGGGGAGACGGTAGGGGGGGACAAGTGTGCTTCGGCCCGGTTCAACGCAACTGTACATAGTGTGAGTACGCCCTAAGTCTTTAAAACACTATGAATGAGTGAAAACCTCAGGAGATATTCTGATTCTAAATGGCTGCATACAAGTACCACTATTTGCTAGCATAAGTCAAACGAGCCAATACCCAGCTCCCTATGATGGTCTGATGCTGAGATATCACTGTTGTTAAATGTTACTAGGTTAGTCTGTTTTGTTGCTACGGATGTGATTGACAGCTTATGGCCTGTTTCTACTGCAAAGAAGAAAAGCAGAACCTGCCATGTTCCCTTGTTGTTACGAGGCCATCTAAAAGCATGTGTGGTTTCACTTTTTCCAGAGAACTCGCATTCGCTGGCTGCGTGTCTATATTTGAAATAACAAATCTTCTTGAGCTCATGATAATAACGTGCGCGTGATTATTGAAGAGCTTCTGACATCCGATCCTTTCAGAAACGAGAGTGAGGAGCAAAAAAAATAAAACTAAGAAGCAGCCCTAAAAACTAAAGAAAAAATGATTCTTTCAGCAACCGTAAACATGAACAAACTGCCATGTTTAACTATTATCATCATCTTTTGGACTATTATGAACTCAGAATGATGGAATTACTTTATAACAATATGTTAACGTTACATGCGCAGAATTACTCTCTAACAGAGGCTACATGTGCTGGTGAAGATTAAAGACACAGATGAGAGGTTAGCTCTGACTGTGGGCTACTGTATATGTTGCCCGTTGATTTTGAACTCAAATAAGGACTTAATGTCTGCTGTGTGTAGTTTTTCTGTAATTGGTAGCATATCGGAGACTGTAAGT
The DNA here is from genome assembly GCA_903798205.1 of Danio tinwini. NCBI lineage: Eukaryota > Metazoa > Chordata > Actinopteri > Cypriniformes > Danionidae > Danio > Danio tinwini. Next base: position 63,064 of record CAIGQZ010014538.1, read on the forward strand.
GTCTGTATGTGTTCATATATGTTGCATTTATTTATTTATTTTATATAAGTGCAGACATTACAGTAGGCTATTTCATTGATCTGCAGTTATAATTAAATCATGTGCATAGAAAGGTTAGTAATGAACATTTGTACACAAGTATTTATGTGTATAAAGCATCTGTTTTGTGAGAAGTGCTTCTCATATGATATATAAACGACCTATACAGCTTTACTGTAGACATTTTCTCGAGCGAGAATGACGTTAACTGAAACTTTCTGTCGTACACCACACCCACCAAAAGGGTACCAGTGGTACTCTTTTGGCAGTGGAAACGCAAGCCTGATAAAGGTGACCTGTACCGCCCCGTACTGTACCACTCAGTGAAAACAGGCCATAAAAGTGATAATACATCACAGCTTCTTGCCAGTATGAATGATGAATCAACCTAAATGTCTCTATGACAGTCAAAAACTGGACTTGGACTTAATGTAAAAATGGCTTGCCATAATTATTGAAAATATAATGCTTACATTTTTTATTTGACGACTTTAAGTGTGACCAGTCTTAAAAGATATAGCAACAAATTGCAACACAGGACTCATTTTTCGGCTAAATTACGTTTAAATAGCATAACCTAGGGTTGGCCAATATGGCAAAAATGCAATCTCGATTAAATCTTATCCATATTGAACAATAATGATTTCAATATCAGTTGTTAATGGATGCAGATTTAAAAGAGCACACCAACAATGACACAAAAATTAGAGGGTCTATTAAATAGCATAACCTATTTTCGGTGGCCGATCATTTTTGGCGGCCGAAAACTCAGTACATATCTAATATCAACACACTTCTAGATTCCCATTGTTGCACATTTCTGCTGTGTGATTGGCTCTTAGTTCAATATAGAGTAGAAAAAAAAAAGTCCAGAGCTTATCATTGTTATCGACATAAATTTTATCGCGATTTGATTTATCGGCACAGCTCTAGTATAACCGTATGTTGGTTTTCTCAAGCCAATACAATGGAGGTCTCTCAAAAGAAAGAGTCAGCTCTTAATAACCTTAAATAAATAAGATAATTTAATAATCTTTTGTCTCTTATATTGATCTATGTCAACACAAATAACTAATTTGCATAACCGCCCCCTGTTTGTGGCATATATGAAACAATGACTGCATAAAATATGGATGTCGCGACAGCGCCATTTTCCATTAAGCACTGTGAAGGAAAAAAACGTGACAAACTGTCACAAAAGACTGCTGAAATTGGAGCCTGGGCATGCGCAGAAGGACTGCCTGATGGAGCCAGAGGAGGAGCTGCGGAATCAAACTTCCAACCTCACGCTTGTACATCAAATCAACCACGCCCCCCCGAACCACTCACTTGACTGCTGGTGTCTGCACTATAACAAAGGCTAGCTTATGTACACTTTGCGTTTACGTAGGAGCCTGCGTTTGCGGTTTTATCAACACAAATGATTGTAATAACGTTAACAAAGGTGAGGTTTTATATAACAAAGATTTAATTGTGCCAGCTCCGGGCCGCAGCACACATTATTCACGGGCCGATTCAGATCGGCCCGCGAGTAATGTGTGCGAGTAGGTACAGCAGAAGGAGTCGGGCCGAGGGGTAAGTCTCCGGCAGGCGAGAGTCTAGCCATAACTGGCCCGAGTGTATTTTGCTATCTGGGTGGTATCAGCAAAGTAAATCCCTGACCTTACACACCCAGCATTAAATTACTGCTCAAAACATACTTTTTACAAAAATGAAGCTCTGCACCTTTATCAGAACGATAACCAGTGCCTTAACTGACCAGAACCATCTTTCGGGACATTTTACTGCAAGTGTAATTAATTTTTTATTTGGTCTCATGTCTCCATTAACACGGGGGAGGCAGGCTTTATGTCTTGTACTGCAGCCAGCCCCCAGGGGGCGAACTAACGTACGAGACCTTCACTCAAAAGCAGGCGTGCGGAACACTTGATATGAACATTTTGAAATTAATGTTTAATTTGAGACACAAAAGTATATACAAAAAAACTATCAAAACAGACTTTGCCAGCTGACCAATCAGAGCAGAGTTAGCTTATGGAAGGGGGAGGGGTTTACAGTGCAATTTCCAAGCAATTCAGGAGTGAAAACTGCTTCAGTATATAATTTTCATCTCAGCAGAGCTTTTTATTTAACAGCATGAAATATCTGAAAATTGGCACAGGGTAAAATGATCTTTTATATCCTGTAAATCAAGATGCTTTGATAGCACAATATGAAGCCAGATGTTTGGCTTGAATTACACGGATCCCGAATGCAGACGCTTTTATACGATCTGAGTTTCTGCCATCAGCAGTTCTCAATGTCCTATTTTGGACTCGCAGGCATTGAATCGATGCTGGCACAGCAAAGACAAAATATTCAAGAGCATGTTTCTCAGATAAAGCAGAAAAAATATAATACAATGTTTCTGATACACAAAATATTTAAGAGTCTTTGAAACCTGAGGATTCATATATGGCATTTTGAGGTGTCCTAATATTATGCTGGAGTCTCCAACAGGTTTAAACGCATACATTTTAAAACATTGTAATTTTCCCAGAATATGCATTTATTATAAGAATAAATTCGCAATTTTGAATTGGGTGTGCCTCACGCATTCTGAAAAAGGGATGTTTTTGGCTATTTGATCGCCCCCTGGTGGCTGGATGCAGGTCATACATCCCTGCCTTCTACATGTAAATGAATGGGACTTGAGTACAAGTTTAAAAATGTATTACTATGGCTTTATTTCACTGACAAATGTCATGAGCGCATTCATGTAATATAAGCGAGTAGATCTCTTTGCTCGCACACTGATTTCCTCTGTTCGTGGACAAAACTTCTTGCGCGCACTCAAATATATGCTGCTTGAGCGCCAAACTTCTAACGCGCACTAAAATATACGCTGCTTGCGCATCAAACTTCTCGCGCGCATTCAAATATACGCTGCTCGCGCATCAAACTTCTCGCGCGCACTCAAATATATGCTGCT
>CAIGQZ010014538.1:66704-92528 GCA_903798205.1 Danio tinwini
CTTGCGCGCACTCAAATATATGCTGCTTGTGCACCAAACTTCTTGCGTGCACTCAAATATATGCTGCTTGCACGCCAAACTTCTCGCGCGCACTTAAATATATGCTGCTTGCACGCCAAACTTCTCACAAGCACTCAAATATGCTGCTCGTGCCAAACTTCTCGCGCATACTCAAATATAAGCTGCTCGTGCTCCAAACATCTAGCGCACTCTTAAACCTATGCTGCTCCCGCGCCAAACTTCTCGCGCACACTTAAACACATGCTGCTCGTGCACGCTAAACTTCTAGCGCGAAGTTCAGGGGGTCTGGTTTGATCTGATCTTCAAGCGTTTGGTTGGAAGTTTACTACTGAGGCTAGACCAGGGCTAAATTTGCAGTAATGTTTTGCGACAGTCTGTGCATATCATCATTTTGCCTTCAATTTATTTAATGGAAAATGGCATTAATTTGAATCAAATCAGTGCTTAAAGTAAAACCCTCCCCTCAGAAGCCAACTCTGTACTGGTTGATAAGCTGGCCAAGTCTGTTTTGTTTTTATCTTTTCGTATCTATTCAGTGTCTGAAATGAAACGCCAATTTCTGAGTGTTCATATGTCATGGGCAGTAGGGATACAACGTTTATAGATTTTGGTTGTACGATTATAGTCTGAGAAATAATCATGTTTTCATACAATCATGTTATATGAAATAATCCTGTTTTTTCATGGTTATCACAATTATTATGCATTTATTAATTTCAAAACACAACTAGTTTAGAAAAATCACATGAAAACTCCTTATATTTGTAAGTGTTGTTTATTGCTGCTCAGTAACCAAATAAAACTGCACATACTAATATTAAAAACAAACAATAGTCCAATTTTTCTCTTTGTGCTTAAAAATAAGTGACATTTTTGACATTTAAACAGAAATAATTTTTAGCCTGTAAATAAATGACAGAACAATGAGTAAATAAATAAATTTAAAAGAATAAAGATTTTAATAATAAAGAATTTAAAAATTAGTATTTGTCTAAGAGAGGCCTGAAATTAACTTTTTTACTAGGAAGCACTGGTGCTTCCAACTTCAAAAGCAGCAAAAAAATGTAGAAGCACCCACCAAAAATGAATGAGCACCACTGCATATTGTATATTAACAGATTTATTGTATTTGAAAACAACATTAATCAGTCTAAAAGAAACTAACTAATTCTATTATGACATTGATATTTGTGCAATAATTCTAAAATGAATGTCTAATATTTATAAAATATTAATGATGACTATGATGACAATAATACTAGCAATGTATTACATTTCTCATTATCATGCTGTATATCAAAGTCCCTATTCTATAGTCTTCAACTATACTGTGTTAGATTTTACATTTAGTGTCCATTTGCGCTGAACACGCAGTGAATGCAACGCATCATAAACAGCTGATCCACTCAGAGTTTTCAGCACTCTCTGAAATCACTCGATTGATTCCGGCTTGCGGATTAACATTCTCTATAGGTTTAACATGCTCTCATCGGCACCATTATTTGTAACTTTAAGTGTGTTTGCAAACCTGTGTACTTTTCATTGCTTCTTCCCCAAACTTTAGCCGTTTGCAGTTCTCGCAGTCACACGTCTCCCTATCATCTGAACTAGGTGCAGCTGAAAAGCGTGATTGCGTTTCGTCGCGTGCGCATCCCTCCACTGGAAATAACCAATTTACACAAGCTTGCCTTATTTAATAGCTGTATTCATAGTTAATCCAGTGTGCGTGGTTATTAGTCTCGGTGTACAAACTAGCGCACAGTTGGCATACCTTTGTTTGGTTGCTGCAGTTTTGTTCTGTGCAGAAACGCGGTGTTGAGAAGCCTTTACGATTAAATAACCATGACAAATCAAAGCGCGGTTAATAGTGAAACCGGTTAATCTTTGCATCCCTAATGGGCAGGTGGGGAATATGCACATTTATTACTTTAATTGCGCTAACATAGATCGCAAGAAAAAAATCTAAAATAGCGAAATAGGCGATTCAGAGCTGACTGTTTTGAGAGACGATTACATTTAATATTTATCATGCCCTTTTTTTTTTATTAACTACATTGAGTTACAGATTACAAGTAGGGCTGCATGATACTGAGAAAACATGCAATATTGTTGTGATGACAATATTTCTCATGATATAACTTGCAAACCGCAATTTTATCAGCAATTTTTTTAAAGCATTTATTTATTTAATGACCATACTAAAATAAACAGGTAACAGATATTTTACTGAGCTTATTAAATCTTAAAAATTATGTCAAGGTACAAACATTTAGACTTCAAAACACCACGAATGACTGAAACCCTCTTCTGATTCTTATTGGCTGTTGTCATTTTCCTCTCTTGTGTCCCTGCATTAGTATTCATTTCCAGCTAGGTTTAGCTACTGGAGAGGCGGGGATGAAGATATTAAAGGCCTAATCTGATTGGTCAGATTTGGATAAACAACCTATGATTGCGGCAGAAATATGCCTGGCACATAAAACCAATTTAATTTATTGCACTTATCTGTGATATGAATATTGCATATACTATTTTCCCGATAACGATTCGATACATTGTGCAGCCCTATTACAATATGAAAATAACATTCTCCAAAAATCTACATGATCTGCTCTTTAAACAACAGGTGAATGGGATCAGTCTGAACGAGCATCTGATTGATCTGCTGCATCTCTGGGTTGATCTTTGGGTTGGATCCACCCAGAGTTCGACTGTTTGAAATGAGCACTTAGACAAAAGCCACACAGCTGGAACAGCAAGGAATGTCCCTGGAATTTCACATCAGAGCTTCTGTATTCCCAGAAATACACTCTTTTTGCTGGAGAACAACCAGTTCTGCACTTTTCTTTTTAACATGTAACACTAACACAAAATACAGCATAATCACTCTGCGCCACAATATATGACAAAGCATCATCCGAAAACTCCAAAACAGCTAAATCCAGACTGGATATGAACAAAAAATAAGCAATTGGCTTTGAAGAAATTCTGCTCAATCGATATCAATAGCATAAATATGAGAAAAAGTTTGAGAAGCATGAAACTAAAGCAGACTGAAAGTAAATTTAAAAGTTTGAGCAAAGAACAATTCCATGCAAAAGTCAACCATGCCATGAAAAAAATGAAGTTTTCACCAAAATAGCGAAACCGTTTCTACGATTTTTGTGTATACAACTATTTTACAATACTTTAAAACATTGTCAAACACTGTCAATGTTTTCAAACGATTATATTTGATTTACCTACAGTAAGTTACACAAGTGCCAATTTCACATCTGTCACATTCATAACAGAGAGATGTCACATCCATAACAAAGTATGTGTTTTACATTATATTGACAACTTGATAAAGTCGGCAGACAAATAAAAATTCCAATTTGCAACATGGTGTGCAAAGGGGGCAGGGCGGAGGATCTGTAATGCCGCCTCAGCATCGTGATGTCTATAGGTTATCGGCGATGGACGATGGCATCGTCTATTGACCCAACCCTAAAAGCGTTAAAACCAAAGTGCAGCCACACGTCAGCTCTAAAAGCTGGAGGCACCTTTATATTTCCCCCCATGCTCACTCTTGCTTCTGATACCGTACTACTTGGCATTTTGTTGATCGCAAGTTAGCAAAATCTATAGGAGCGGAGGAGGTCGTTTGACACAACTTGAATCGATACTTGAGGTTGGACTATTGATACACTATCGTAAAAGAAACTATCGCGATAGTTAGATGTATCGATATATTTGCACAGCCCTACTTCAAATGTCACATGCATAACGCTGGAATTGATACTATGAATCATTAATTAAGCATTAGCATCTAGTGAGTTCATTATTTGTTAAGAATTAACTCTACATTAATAAACGTTAGTAAGCAGTTTATAACTGCAGCTATAAATGCTCTATTATTGACTTACTGTAACTACATTTATAATGCGCTTAATAATTGTACTTTAATAATTTGTGACTGGTTGATTTTTCATGACTAAATTAAGTATTGCATTATTTACAAACCATTTGCATTTGAGTAGTTGGAGGTTTTTCAGAATGAGTTAGTAAATGATTAATAAACCATTAAAATTAACATTTCTATATCTTATTATTCAGGCATATAGTAATGGTTACTATATATGTTAATAAATGCTTTATTAACTCAACTTCATGCAGTTTTGTGGCCTAATCTAAATAAGGACTATTTATGCTTTATAAACCCCTTATAAATGACAATTAAAGGCTTGGTATCAAATGAACAATAATCTTTGCAATCTTATCTAAAAAGTAAAATTACCCAAAGTTTAAACATTGCTGAATGACAGGAGTGTCAAAATGTGACATCAAATAGGATAAACCAACAACAATATAGTCCTTTAACAATAGGATGCAATGTTTAAACTGTACAGGAATTTTATTATAGATAAAATTGCAAATATTTATTTTTATTCTATACAGTTTCATTTGTGTTTCTTCAAATTAATATAAATAAATAAAGTCGTTTATGTTCTTTTTTCCTGTTTAGAATTTAATTCACCCTTTAAATGTCATTTATAAGTGATTTATAAAGCATAACTAGTCCTCACTTTAGATTAGGTCACAAAACTGGATAATAAAGCATTTATTAACATACAAATTAACTATTAGTACATGCCTGAATAAGAATTACACATGCTAATTTGAATAGCTTATTAATCATTTACTAACTCATTCAGCATGATCTTAAAAAAACCCCAACTATGCTTAAATAACTGGTTTGTAAATAATGAAATACTTAAATTAGTAATGAAAAATAAATCATTAACAAAGTATGAAAGTACAATTATTAAGCACATTATAAACATGCTTATGTCAAGAATACAGCATTTCTATCTGTATTTATAAACTGCTTACTAACGTTTATGAATGTAGAGGTAATGCTTAACAGATAATGAATTCACTATTTGCTAATGCTTATAAGTGGTTCATAGTGTGTAATTATTATAATGTTACCAAAAACTTCAACAGTTTTCATTTCAGTAAGACTACAAGGAAATGTTGATTGTTTTCATTTATTCTAATTAGATGCATTAAATTAATAAAATATAAAAATAACATTGATGAAAGATGAGGCACTTCATTCTGGTGTCTGCATCATTATTACAAAATGTAACTGGTCGACTTTAATGTTTCCATGTTTTTAACGGATGTATTTAAATAAACATTTAATACAATTACAACTAAAATTATGTGCCATAAAATGTCCCATGTAATATAGATTTATGAAACAAAAATATTCTGAAATGTACAAATTAAAATATAGAAAAGCACATGTGATCATACTATGTTAAGTAAATGATCATTTTTGTTCTGTAATTATAACTGTTTTGCTCAGAAAAAAATGCAACAGCACACCAAATAAGCGCTGCACAACATATCGTTTCATCATCAATATCGCAATGTACCAATCCGCCACATTCACATCGCAGGATCTGCAACGTCATGTTGGATAAATATATATCATGACTAATCTAATAGGTTCTAATAGTGTAAAAGATTTTTATTTGCAAGCGTTTAAGGCTTGTGACTTTAAACCAGTGAATTTAAACCATTTAAACCTAAGTTTGCCACTTTAACAAAGATTAATTGGGTAATTAAGATTTTTTACAATGAAGACAATATGGTGTACATTCGATTATTGAGTTTCAATACAATATTGAGCGCAATACTGTGAGACTCAATTGCACTGTAAATGCGTTTTGTTTGCTTAAAGTGAGTAAACCCATTGCCTTAAAATGATTAAGTAGATGAGTAATATGCATAATTATAAAAATTAAGTTAACTCAGATTTACTCACTTTAAGTAAAGTCAACTTGTTGCTTTTAGTGCAAGAGGTTTACCTCTTTTTTTAAAGTACAGAATTTTAATCACTTTGTACAGTGTACAAATTCTTTCTAAACATAGTTACTCAAGTCATCTTGTGAAATAATATTCATATCGCAGTGTGTATATTGCAGAAAAATGGAAAATCACAATGTCAGTTTTTTCTAACATCATGCAGCCCTACACCAAATATTTAAAGATTAAACGCTTAAATATATTTCAAAAACTCCTTTTCATCTCCATAAACATAAAAAAACTAACATTTTACCTAAAATAAATCAAATAAAAAAAACTAAAATTCAAACATCTGGAAAAAAAGTTACAAACTGCAGTGCCTCAACAATTCTACCACAACACAGCTTCACAATAAGAGTCATTAAAACCAAAATACACTCATGACATCTAATTAGCGAAGCTCAAAAACAACATGACTTGCACACTTTATGACCAGAATGAAGCGAAAGCTCAAAAGATCAACGTTACGATCCACAAGCGAACACAAACCAGCCCATCCCAAAAAAGTCCATCCTGCGTTTATAACGTTATATATAACTCATGTTACAGCACACCCTGAAACACAAAGTCCAAACACTTCCGCATAAACAATCTTCTCTCACCTGTATCTGCTTCTCCAGGATTAAAGTAGTCCGTGTCCTCAAGAAGAGGTTGGGTTCTCCGACTGCTGTTCCCCATGGAGACTTTAAACTTCTTTTTTAGCGACTTAAAAACTAGTTTAAGACAGTCTCATTCGCCTCAACAGAGATTATATTTAACATTTCCTTTAATCCAAACGCACACAAATAGAGTTGCTTCATCCAGCTCAATGGAGGAGTCAGAAATGAGCATTATTTCGGGTTCACACTTAGTCAGTCTCAGTCAATCCCATGACCCAGCCTGACTCAGACATCAAAGCAAGAGTGACAACTAAAAATAAACCCAAATACAACTTCCAGAGAACAGTCCGTCCGTGTGTGATATCGGAATGATAGAACATCCAGATTTCCAAATGGAACTCCAGAACGACGATTCAAATCCCCAGATGAAACAAAAAAAAAGCAACTGACATGCGAGGAAGGATCGATAAAGCCTCCGGCATGGAAAACTGCGCACACGCAAACCAAATGAGCGCTCAATACATTTTAAACCTCCATTATGAAGTTCTGAGAAGAAAAAGAGAGCAAGAAATCAGATAACAGAGCTCAAAAATAATCGCTGGAAGTGCTCAATCTTACATCTATCCATTCCTGCATGTCAACACACACAGAGCTGTTTCTCTCAAACTCAAACACACACACTCAAGCACCATCTAATTACTGAAGCTCAGGATAGTAAGAGCATGTTTTTCATTCTAGTAATCTGCTGCGCTCATTTCTCTAAAACCCTAAATTACAGTTTTGGGATAAAAAAAGAAAAAAAATCAAGCAGCCAGAAATTACTCAAAATAATTCTGTACTTATTCTGGCCAATCAGAGGTCGGAATGCTCCCGGTGACCAATCAGAGCGCAGCACGCTCAATCAGGAATTAGGAACTAAAGCCAAATAAAGCCCATCAAGTCATTAGAAGTCTTTTCATTTTAGGTCAGCACAAGGGAAGATTAAAAAAAAAAACGGTTTAATATTTTATTTGACTGCAAAATGCCCTTTTCTGTGCAGACATTGAGTCACGTGGAATCCCAAATAGACTATTACATTATAGTTAAATGTTTTCATAAGCATTTGTAAGAGATTCAACTCATATTAAAGGTGCTGTGTGTAAGTTTTTGACTTTTCTAAAGCAAAAAAAATACCATAATATGTGTGGAGATGTTCTGGGGCGCAGTGGACATTTTAAAAGTGGGGGGGACAGCTGTATAAAATCCAAAAGTTTACATTCTTAATCACCTGTTTCTAAATAATCTGTCTTTAAAAGTGAGGGGGGACATATCCCCCCTGCAGATGTTTAAGAAACAAAGTGAACGTACTTGTTTTACTGAAAAACAATGCTGAAGTCAGATATTCTGCTTTGAAAATGTTTTTTCCGTGCCGGAACGCTGTCTTTGTTTAGGTAAATTTAACCTGCACAATGCCAGTTTAGCCAATTATAATTTAGCACTCCGGGTTGCCTTGTTGGAAAACAGCGTATTTTATTCATTCATTCAGAAAGGCTCTGAAAGCATGCGTCAGTGATCGAAAATGCGACCTCCGGACAGTATCAGACGTTGAAATGAGACAGATTCAGTTCCACAGGAGGTTATTAATTAGCAAATGATATAAATATTACAAATGTAAACATTAGGTGAGCAGATTACATTGTAAGCCCGTGTCCTAACAACAAGACGAGATACGCAGTGATGAGCAATTTGGCTGTTTGCACCAGACGAAACTCAACAGAAATGTAAATACAGCCATTCAGAAGCACAGAATATGCACTCACTCACTAGAAGGTAAGGTTTATAACCTATTTAATACATGTTAACCCTCTTTAACATCATTAAATGTAGATGCTGAATCACTCATATGTGTTTAGTTCTAAAGTTTAATTTCAGATGGTTTATTGTATTTTCAAGATCTGGGGTGAACTATCTGCTGCTGCTTTCAGTAAATGTCAATAAATGACATGTAAAATGGCATTCAAACTCACATTGTTAGCATTTAGCACTGAATAAAGCACACAAGGTTTACCTGAGGTGATCACTGTCATAGGTTTCACATGTTCAGCTGTGAGAAATAGAAGCCGTTTCTAAAATATCAATTCCAGGTGTTGGTTAGAACCAAAACTCCTTTTAATATGGAGAATATTCCCTCTACCACGTGTCATTGCTTTTATTTAGAACAGTTTAAATCACTCGCTGCTGTACTCAATCTGGCAACCCATGCTTGCGTTGATCCAGGAGTGCAATACCTAGTCCAACCACTGGGTGTCAAACTTACATACTGCACCTTTAAACTGATTTTGTCTCCAAGTATACAGAAATGTAACAGGTACAGACATTTTAAAAAACTAATAAGCAAAATAAGTGACATACACTACCTGACTAAAGTCTTGTTGCTTATCCAAGTTTTAGGAACAACAAATAATAACTTGATTTCTAGTTGATCATTTGGTATTAGAAGTGGCTTATATGAAAGACAAAGACCTCTAGATCACGCTTATTTAACCAAAATAAAATATGATCAGGTCTTGATTTTTAATTCTTTCATTAGGACAGTAAGGTCTGACTTTGCTTAGACAAAAGACTTGTCACTGAACAGAAATAATGTCCAGTATAAAATATAAAGTCATGCTGCAGTGGAAACAGAATGATATTGTGTCTGACTCCATCATGAGCTTGGAGGACTGCATCCATACATCTCTGCAATGACTCAAATCACTTATTAATAAAGTCATCTGGAATGGCAAATAAAGCATTCTTGCAGGACTCCCAGAGTTCATCAAGATTCTTTGGATTCATCTTCAATGCCTCCATCTTACGCCAGACATGCTCAATAATGTTCATGTCTGGTGACTGGGCTGGCCAATCCTGGAGCACCTTGACCTTCTTTGTTTCAGGAAATTTGATGTGGAGGCTGAAGTATGAGAAGGAGCATTATCCTGCTGAAGAATTCCCCCTCTTCTGTGGTTTGTAATGTAATGGGCAGCACAAATGTCTTGATACCTCAGGCTGTTGATGTTGCCATCCACTCTGCAGATCTCTCGCACGCCCCCATACTGAATGTAACCCCAAACCATGATTTTTCCTTCACCAAACTTGACTGATTTCTGTGAGAATCTTGGCTCCATGCCGATTCCAGTAGGTCTTCTGCAGTATTTGTGATGATTGGGATGCAGTTCAACAGATGATTCATCTGAAACATTCTTCTGCCACTTTTCCAAATGATCAACTAGAAGTCAAGTTATTATTTGTTGCTCTTACAACTGGGACCAACGAGAAGACCTTTGTCAGGTAGTGTGCATTTAATATTGGAAACATTAAAACAAACACATTTGCATTGAACAATGTGACAATAATCAAAACATAGCTTTATTGTACATTACCAACAATAATATGAATGCATAAATATCTATAGGCTACACAATTCCCCATGCAGCCTGAAAATGCACAGGTCATCTGAATGTGTCATGAGTCTGTATTTGTCAGTAGTGTGTGATTTCTCAGTTTACTGCCAGACTCACAAGCATCCTCATGTGAGCATTCACACACACACACACATTTCTGTTGTCTGGGACTTACACAGCAATGTAGCTACATACACATACAGACACACTAGAGATGCACAATATCGAATAATTACCATTATCGTAATGATGGTTTATGCAATATTCATACCGCAGAGAGGTGTAATAACTTTTGTTTAGCACACTGTAAACAATTATATGATCAATTAGTCATGACAACCTATGTTTTTAGTTCAATTCAATTCAATTCATCTTTATTTGTATAGCGCTTATACAATGTAGATTGTGTGAAAGCAGCTTCACATGGAAGTTTATAGTGAATTGAAACAGTGTCAGTTCAGTTTTCAGTGTTTAAGTTCAGTTCAGTTTAGCTTAGGTCAGTGTGGGTTAATATTCACTACTGAGAGTCCAAACACTGAAGAGCAATTCCATCGATGCGCAGCTCTACAAATCCTGAACCATGCAAGCCAGTGGCGAAAGCGGCGAGGAAAAAACTTCACCAATTGGCGAAAGTGAAGAATTTAAAAAACCTCGAGAGAAACCTGGCTCAGTTGGGCACGACCATTTCTCCTGATTGTAACTCCTAAGTTAAACTAAGTTAATCATGTTCTAACTTAATTTTATAAGTTACGCAAGCTGTTTTATGTCAGTTTAATATAATAGGAGTTCAAATGACTAATAAAGTTATTTTGATTCAGCTTAAAAAATTAAAGCACTTGGGCTTGAGCCAGAAACTGAAAGTGAGACGTGACTTTTAAGGGACTGTTTGATATGGATTAATTAATCAATTTTTCTGTTCAATGAACACAAACTATAGCAGTTTATTAAAGACGCAAACCCCTCACTGCACGTCAGCTGCGCCTTCAGCAAACCTAATTCCTGCAGCACGAGGACTTTATGACTGTTTAAGAGCATCAAAAGTGGCTGATCTGTTCTGTGAAACCTCTGACTGCGTGTCACCAGAGATGTATAAAGTACTAGAGATCCAGACTTAAGTAAAAGTACAAGTGCTCTATCAAAAAAGTGACTTGAGTAGAAGTTGCAGTGCTCTTTAAGCACAATACTTAAGTGGAAGTACTAAAGTATTCAACATTTTTTGTACTTAAGTATTGCAAGTAGTTTATTTAAAAATGTACTACTCAAGTACTGAAAGTAAAAGTACAAGTATTGTGTTATGTAGTTATTAAAGAAAGCAGTCAAAAGACATAGTTTTGTTTATTTTAAATATATTTGGGGGCACAGAATTAAGCAGAACAAAAAGAACCATGGTTTAGTATTTATAATATAAAATATATATACATATGATGGGTCAAAAACACCATTCAGCGTGACAGCCTTTATGATAGTTAACGTTATGTGAACATTGCAGCATGATATGAACCGCGGGTAGCTAACGGTAGTTAACTTATCTAGCTCTTATGGATAGCTCAAACTGCTGTTTTGTGTATTACATTATCTTTAACTTGACATGTTTCTTCAAATCGGACGGTAGAGTATGCACTTCATTCTATATGAACTGTCTTTCACTCCGACAAATGCAAACATTGGTTCTAAATAGGGTCACGGGTGGTCTTTTTCCTCATCGCCACGAACAGTTGAAAGTGAAGGAGTTGAAGGTGGAATTTCTGGGTTTTCCATGTCTAAAACAAACTAAAGTGCTCTCAATGCAGGCAGGCAGTACTGTCTTTGATCGACTGATCAATGAATGATTGATTCGTAACATTTTTATAACTGTAACGAGTAACTATGCAGCACATAAAAAAATCTACTGGAGTAAAAGTATTAAGCTTTTAATAATACTAATAATTAATATGTACTGAAGTAAAAGTAGAAGTAGGAGAAAAAAAACAATACTCTAGTAGAGTACAGATACAACCTTTTAGTACTTAAGTACAGTAGTGAAGTAGTTCTACTTTGTTACTATACATCTCTGCGTGTCACCGCATATCAAACTATATAACCAAAAAAGTCTCCACTGTGCTGAGCGAGAGCGCTTACTGAACAGCGCATCATCGATGACGTAAGCGTGGCCAGGCCCGAATGTAATGTGAGTGCGGGCCGTCAGGGGAGCAAGCGTGCTTTGGCCCGGTTCAAGGCAACTGTACATAGTGTGAGTACGGCCTTAGTGATTCTTTATATTTGATACCTGGAGCGATTTTAGGATTTTCATATATGTATGATGTTTATAGATCTGATGGGTCTATCTCTGTCAGTGACTCTTACAGTTAAAATGAGTACATCCACTAAGTGGTTCTATTAATAATAATAATAATAATAATAATAATAATAATAATACATTTTATTTATATTGCGCTTTTCTTAGACTCAAAGCGCTAACAAGAGCTTCAAAACGCAGTAGAACATGAAATACACAAACAGTACAGGTTAAAAAAATAAAGAGAGGAGGTAGATATCAAATCACATATATAATCAAGAGCAGAACCGTGAACAGCTTTATAAGTTACAATCAAGGTTTTAAAATCGATGTGTGACTTAACAGGCAACCAATGTAACTGTTGGAGTACTGGGGTAATGTGAGAGCGAGATGATGTGTGAGTTAACACACATACAGCTGAGTTTTGAACATATTGTAAAATTTTAAGTGAATTGGCTGGCAGACCCCCAAATAAAGAGTTACAAAAATCTAAACGAGACGTAATAAAAGCATGGACAAGCCTTTCAGCATCTGGTGTAGAAAGAAAAGGACGGATGCGGGCAATGTTACGTAAGTGATAAAATGTAGTTTTTGTTACCTGTTTAAAATGAGGTTTCAAGCTAAGCTGAGCATTAAAAAGTACAGCAAGATTTCACACTTGCATAAAAGAAGTTAAAAGGGAGTCGTCAACTGTTAACATGAGATTACCACATCTATTAACAGTAGAGGGTGTGCCAATAAGTAAAATCTCAATCTTGGAGCTGTTTAATTTGAGAACGTTTTGTTGCATCCAGGCTTTAAACTCCACCAAGCAGGCGTTAAGTGTTAACAGTGAGGCAGATAGATTAGGAGATGTACTAATATAAATCTGTGTGTCGTCAGCATAGCAATGATAATACCATATTTTTGTAGAACTTTCCCGAGAGGTAGCATAGGTTCTGCCACTGTGTTTAATCCCTTCTGTGCATGCATGACTGTATGGTATAGTATGATAGTTCGTTTTAAAATAAAAATAGTGAAATGTTTGTTAAGAGTAAAATTTTTTGCTGGAGGAAACAGTTGTGATAATGAGGTGAGCGCTGTAGAAACAGTAGATGGGAAATCCAATTGCTCCTTCATAACATCGGGGTACAAGTGATACAAGTATATCTATAGCAAAGAACTGCAAATAAGCATATTTTATAGCAATTTATCGATAAACACACACCTTGTTCTCTTCCTCTGCACAGCTGTGGTTTGCTCATCAAATGAAAACGAAATGACGAGAAGGAGCTGAATTATGCCGCCGTCTTCATATCAAATTTAAAGAGGACTGAGACAATAATTGATCTACAGTTTATGAGCTAATTGCAAAAGTTTTAGGGGGGCTGAGGAACAATATAGGGAGGATAAAGCCCCCCTAAAATGGGCCTAGCAACGCCCATGTTTGATACTGTAAAGCCTGGTTTATACTTCTGCGTCAAGTGATCGCCGTAACCCACGGCGTATGCCTTGCGTGTAGCCGTGCATTTATACTTCAGCGCGCTGTTTCTGTTTCTCTGCAATACACTTCTGAAATGCTAGCTGGCAGTAGGTGTTTATGTTTCTCTGTGTCGAGTTTCTTCGCTGGTGTTCTGTTTTTTCTGAACACTACCTTAATGTACAAGTGGCTCAAATATGCTCATTTTGAGGTGGGAACCGGCGGACAAGCAACAACTTTAATCATAAGGTAAACACAAAACAACAGTGTCCATCCAGAGCTCCTTCACGGGACTCCACACTTGTAAACACTCGCTGCATCGGGCGTGCAGCTCTTAACTCCGCCCACACTCGTCAGCGCTACCAAGCCAACCAATCACAGAGCTTGCGCTACTCGTACGCGTTACATTTTTGGAGAGGTGTGCGTCAACGTCGCAGACGGTTACGGCGAGGGGCTATGCATCCACCCGTATAGGCTGCGCCGTAGCATACGCGTGCGCTTGACGCAGAAGTATAAATCGGCCTTAACTCTCGGACTAATATGCAGTAATAAAACAGAGTTAAACTATAAATTAAAAAAATACCGTTAATAAAAATAGCTTTTCTCTATGGAAACGTTCATCATATTTGTATCATAACAAATATCGCTATCGCAACACTCGACAGCAATATCACATACAGTATTTTCATAGTATTGTGCAGCACACACAAACACACACACACATACCCTTGTCACAATAATCAATATATAGACTTAGTGCACAACACATGGACATGACCTCAATCATTTTTGGTAATGCCATATATTTCAACCATACATAAAAACATCTCTATCTCTGTTGAAGGTGTCAGTATTGTTAAAAAAACACTATAGTATTTACTATAAATCACTAGTATATATATATATATATATATATGAGTATATATGAGTATATTTTCACCTGGGTGTCTGACGGCTAAAAATAGCCTCTGTTACTCTTTACCTTGCACTTTTCTGTTAGCATTTATTATTATTTACTTGTGATCTGAGTTTTAGATTATTCTGATTCAATGCCTCATTATTAAACTGTTAAAATGACTGTTAATTAAATGAAACATTGTTAGGAATAAAACATGATGTGTTCTTTGGATAAGTGTACTTGCATTGTCATTCTGGCTTTATATAATGAGTCTTAAATTGACAATAATATTGTATATCACGATATATTTTGTTGTAATATATCACACAACAAAAAAATAGACATTGTGACAGGCCTACACACACAGACACATATACACAAGGCCAAATACACTGCATGTCTATGAGCATGCCTTATAAATAATTGTGTTGTCAGGGATGCAACTACACACAAATAGGCCCAAAAAGCCACAGAATGCATGACACCACATTACACCACATTACAGTTATTTGAGAACGTCACAAACACACGTTTCCTCAGAACATTACATAACATCATTTCTAAATTAAAAAACTATTTTATGTCATACATATGCCGTAAATAAGGACTTCTGTCATCATTTGCATGAGGCATTATATTCATTTCAGTTTTCTGTGGAATAAAATAGGAGAAATGTTGAAACGTTATTCTTTTTCAAACAACGAATACACAGGAAAGTTGTGCACTATGTGGTTTTAGAGAAAATAAAAGGAGCATCCGTTGAATTTAATGTTATCAGAGGAAATACAGAGCTATAAACCGTTTCTGTACATTTCACATCTAATCACAAAGAAACAGCAAGAAACATTGAATCAGACTAAATTACTTTACTAAACATTACTATTTTGCCGATTGATATAAAAAGATCAACAAACAATACTTTGACTTCTAGTTAATCATTTGGAAAAGTGGCAGAAGGTGGATTTTTCAGATGAATCATCTGTTGAACTGCATCCTAATCATCACAAATACTGCAGAAGACCTAGTGGAAACATCACATTATTAGATGAAAATGTTCATTAACTAAAGGCCATGCAGGTTTGGATTGGCACGAGTGTGAGCAAATGATGACAAAATCTTCATTTTCACTGAACCGTTCCTTTAAAGGTGCAGTATGCAAGTTTGTCACCCAGTGGTTGGACTAGGTATTGCACTCCTGGATCAAAACAAACGCAAGCGCGGGATGCCAGATTGAGTACTGGAGCGAGTGATTTTAACTGTGCTCTAAATAAAAGCAATGACACGTGATAGAGGGAATATTTTCCATATTTAAAGGAGTTTTGGTTCTAACCAACACCTGGAATTGATATTTTAGAAACGGCTTCTATTTCTCACAGCTGAACATGTGAAACCTATGACAGTGATCACCTCAGGTAAACCTTGTGTGCTTTATTCAGTGCTAAATGCTAACAATGTGAGTTTGAATGCCATTTTACATGTCATTTATTGACATTTACTGAAAGCAGCAGCAGATAGTTCACCCCAGATCTTGAAAATACAATAAACCATCTGAAATTAAACTTTAGAACTAAACACATATGAGTGATTCAGCATCTACATTTAATGATGTTAAAGAGGGTTAACATGTATTAAATAGATTATAAACCTTACCTTCTAGTGAGTGAGTGCATATTCTGTGCTTCTGAAAGGCTGTAGTTACATTTCTGTTGAGTTTCGTCTGGTGCAAACAGCCAAATTGCTCATCACTGCGGATCTCTTCACAAAGCGTGCTGTTAGGACACGCGGTTACAATGTAATCTGCTCACCTCATGCTTACGTTTGTAATATTTATATAATTTGCTAATTAATAACCTCATGTGGAACCGAGTCTGTCTTATTTTGAAGTCTGATACTGTCTATTTTGGTCATGGACGCATGCTTTCAGAGCCTTTCTGAATGAATGAATGAACCAACAAGGCAACCCGGGGTGCTGAATTATAATTGGCTAAACTGGCATTGTGCAGGTTAAATATACCTAAACAAAGACAGTGTTCCGGCACCGAAAAAACATTTTCAAAGCAGAATATCTGACTTCAGCATTGTTTTTCACTTAAACAAGCGTGTTCTCTTGGGATGTTTCTTAAATATCTGCACACATATTATGGTATTTCTATGCTTTAGAAGAGTCAAAAACTTACATACAGCACCTTTAGGATGTTACACATTAGGAAACCTTGAGGCCCCATTTACACTAATACGTTTTAGTTTTAAAACGCATAAGTTTTGCTACGGTTACGCCATCCATCCACACTAGGCCGGAGTTTCCGAGCCCCGAAAACGGAGCGTTTTGAAAACGCTGGAGAGGGTGTTTTCATTCTAAAACGCTGCTGCTCCGTCTCAGTGTAGATGGGGGAAAACGGAGTTGGGGCTGCAGACATTCGCCTCTCTGATTGGGGCTTTTCCCTCAATATTAAGTAGTATACACACAGTTCAGCCTTCATCCTCTCCTTGTAAGTTCAGACTTCGCAAATTGATAAGAAAAACAAACTCCCGAGTGTGTACTTTATAAAGTCATTCACATAACCCTGGCTACGCTGTTTCACTATGCTGTTTCACTTTCTTAATAAAATGAAAACATGATGTGGAACTGCCTATTTTCATTTTGATATTATTAGCAAATTAACAGACATCAGAAATGTTGAGGTGTCAGGTGTCTTCATAATATGAGCGTCATCTTCATATTTATAACAAAACGAAGCCTATAACATTACTGCCTCCTTTCATTTTCATTGAAAATACGAAACATACCCTCTCTTACAATGAAAATCATCTTAATAATTAATAATGACCATTATAAAAGTATAACGCACAATAAGTTTATACAATAAAGAAAATAAAAGCAAGCGATCAGTCAATGTGCAGAATCGGTGTCTGCAGTTACGTTAAGATATTAACCTAACTTATCTTTGCGCTCAGCCAAAGCACGTTACCTGAGAACAAGTAATAATTCAAAAGACTAAAGTCAAGGAGTATGTAGTCAGATATAGACAACAAGATGAATTAAATATCACGTTTAACAAATATAGTGAGATTAGATCCAGCGAGAGATCCTTGATGAACAGTCCGATGAGGACAGCTCTCATATGGGTATGTGCTTAAAGCATGCTGCAGTGCATGCCAGAGAGTGTGTGTGTGATCACGTGATGTGCGTTTTCACTGTTTTAATGTAGACAGAGAGCTGTTCAGAAGCTAGTGTGGACGCCGATCGTTTTCATTCTAAAACGCTGTTTTAAAACTAAAATGTACTAGTGTAAACGGGGCCTAAGACACACACCCACACATACACACACACCCACACACACACACTTCTCACACACTCATTTTCCTCCCTACAGTTTATTATCTCATTGCTGTAAGGAAGTTGAGGGAGGTCAGATCAGCTTCCTGGTTTTGTTCAGCAGGAGGAGGCCAATTTTAATACATCTGCGTGCATGATATTAGCAAAGAAATGTGCTGATTTCCAAAATTACATCTATACATATGATTTTGTGGTTAGCACTGTCGCCTCATAGCAAGAAGGTCGCTGGTTCGAGTCCCGGCTGGGTCAGTTGGCTTTTCTGTGTGGAGTTAGCTTGTTCTGTTGGAGTGGGTTTCCTGCAGGTGCTCCAGTTTCACCCACAGTCCAAACACATGCGCTATAGGGGAATTGAATAAACTAAATTGGCCATAGTGTATTAGTGTGTGTGTAAATGAGTGTGTATGGATGTTTCTCAGTACTGGGAAGGGTTGGAAGGGCATCCGCTGCGTAAAACATATGCTAGAATAGTTGGCGGTTCATTCTGCTGTGGCGACCCCTGATAAATAAGGGACTAAGCTGAAGGAAAATGAATGAACAGCTACAATAGTCAAATATCACATCAAAAGGCTTTAGATAAGATGTGTAAGAATCTAGTCCTACACACAGGAGTTGTTTGAGGGTCAGAAAACATCTGAACAGCATTTTGTGTGACAACACATAGTTTAGTCGCAATAATTGACTGCAGAGCATTGAACTATTAGGAAATAATGCACGCATGATGCATCTGGCTACACGAAACCTGCAGTAATTCAGAAAAAATGCAAGTTTCACTGAATTTGTGTGGCATTTGCTTGATTCTATGATAATAATAATAATAATAATAATAATGAAGTATACTGTAAATAAATAAAATAATAAAGTCCTGTAGGGACTAGGATTGGGCGATGTTGACCAAATTGGCATCGTACGATGTATAATGTAAAACATTGCGATGGACCAGGGCATCGTCGACGGGGTGGGGGGAGGGGGATAAGGTACTGTGATTGATGATAACTTATTTTATTATTATTATTATGAGGAATAATAACAAGTAAAGATGCTAGGGCTCGACCGTTTTGGCCACATATGCGCCCTAAATTTTATGTGACCTAAAAATATATTTGGCAGCATTTATGCTAGTGCATAAATTGTTGCCGTGCGGCCTGTTTTCACTGCAAAATCCTCACCGCATGCGCGGATTTAGGAGACATTTATGCAGAATGCATCTTTGCACGGAAAAACGCCAAATGCAGCGCTCAGGAACAGATAAAAACAGTTGTTATGTGAACTTGCTGAAGTAAAAGCCTGCAATGCTTGCCCCGCCTTTGTGCTCTACTTATTGGCCCACTGCTCTAGAACTGAACGCGAATGGATTGGTTAATAGCAGCTGTCAATCCCTCAGTCAATGCCTTCTGCCTTCAGATGACAAGAGTTACAACCGCAGAAATGTGAATCACTGAAGATGAGAGAACGAAAATAACACTGATAGATTTAGTTTTAGAAAACACCTAAAGTTACTAATAATGGCACATCTTATTAGTGATCATGTGCTGAATGTTAATCCACAATTTACACTTTTCCAAGAGTGGATAAAAGACTTCCAGTGGCTTCAAGTCCGCTATGAAAATAGCTAAAGACATTCACTGTAAATTCTGTGGGACAGGGTTTGAGGTAACAGCGTTTGCCACTGAATCTACACATTTTAAGTGCGAGAGGTACTGAATAATCCTTCATTTAATCCTCACGATGCTGTCAGCCAAGCAAGTGGCAGCTATATGTAAAATTTAACACAGCTCATGAAAAGACTGTTATTGCTATTAAGAGGACATGCAAATAGTAAGTTATATATCAATATTAATGTGAGGCGGGGCGATGGATCGCGATGCCGGCTCAGCATCGTGAAGTTTATCGACTATTAGCGATGGACGATGGCATCGTCTATCGGCCCAAATCTAGGGACTGCATCAACACATGCATACAGAATCAATCTGGCCTCATTGATTCTGATTCATCCCGAACCGATTATCATATGAGATGTTGCCTGTCAAGGGGTTATCCTTTAAATGAATTGACATTCACAAGACAAACAATCCAGCTGGTAACCAAACACATGCAAACCTCAAAAACAAACAAAGAGCACGCACATAATGCAGACACGTCCTGCAGGTCGGTGCAAGACCTGACAAAACGTGGAGCGGATCAAAACACGCCAAGAATGTGCATCAAAATGCGCTGAAATCCAACAAAATGGTGTGTGTGCGTTGATCAGATTAGGTTAATTCCCAAATAAGAAGCAGGACTGCGGGGTTTACAAGGCTCAAACACGTTCTGCCATGCTACAATGCGACAAATGTGCCTTTAAGGTGTGTCACGGAGGAATGTTGAAGTGAGAGACGCCTGAGGATACACATTCCTGAGGGAATATCACTCTTTTCAACGCAATGCCAGAATGTAAGAGACAATATCAGGACATTTTAAAGAGAAACTTGAGAACAAGGAAAAGCATTTAAGGGTTAGTTCACCCAAAAATGAAATGTGCTCATCATTTACTTGCCAAAAAGACCTTTAATTTCTGTCTTCAAATGAACACAAAAAAATAAATTTTAAAGAATGCAGGAAACTACTAATATGAAAAGGTGAAAAAAATATATAGATAAAATCAATGATTACTGATTTAACATTCTTTAAATGATCTACTATTGTGTTTAACAGAAGAAACTCAAACAAGTTTGGAACAATGAGCAAATGATGGCAGAATTTGGATTTTTGAGTGAACTATCCCTTTAAACGAATCAATAGTAACAATAATGTCAATTTCTGTTTTCATAAATGCTCATGCTGTAACTTTATAGTCATTATAATATCCTCAAATTAATTATATGACATTTTCCATCCTAGATTTGAAGCAACAGAACATTGTTTATTAATAATAAAGGTTTCCTAAGCTCAAAAGCAGCATATAGGAATGTTTTTAGAATACTAGAGTAATGATGCTAAATGCATCACAGCAAAACAGTACATAATAAATATATATTCAATCAAATAAACAATTATTATAAAGATAAATAATGTTTTGGAACTGCATTTTTCCAACAAATCAACTCCGATTAAGCAAAATATACTTCTACTAAAAAAAACGTGATGTATGCAGTCTGAAACCATAAATTAAAGTGATAGTTCACCCAAAAAATGAAAAGTGTGTGATTATTTACTCACATTCACTTGTCTGAAACAAGCTTGAGTTTTTTCTTTCTTCTGTTGAACACAAAAGAAGATATTCTGAAGACTATCCTACTATGAAAGTCAATGGTTACCCGTTTCTAACATTCTTCAAAATAAATGTTTTTGTGCTCAGATCAAAAAACAAGTAAAAGGTGTTTAGAAATAAACCATGACTTCATGCAAACGATAGACTATCATTTTTGGGTGAACTGTACCTTTTAAAATTGACAATAGCTGCAACAAGACACACACTATCTGAGCAATTCCATGCAAATGTCAACCTTTCCATAAAAATAATGAAGTTTTCACCAAAATAGCAAAACCCTTTCTAGGTTTTTTTGTGAAGGCTTGTATTTGACAGTACTGTAAAAATACTCAAATTCATCCGTCAACGTTTTCAAACAATTATATTTGATTTACTAAAGTCAAACAAGTGCCAATTACACACATGTCACATCCATAATGGAGAGGTGTCACATCCATAACCAAGCTTTTTCCTCATGGATACAATTCTGTCATGAACACTCTTGGGGTTTAGTATGGTAATGAATATTTATATGGCAATGTTGATGTATTTGGTCTTTACAGTATACATCTGCTATGCTGCTGCTGTTGTTTGATTATTATAGCAGAGCAAATATATACACAGACATGCCGTCTGAGAAAATAACATGCTGCTGCTGCAAAAATATGTAACCCCCGTAGCAGATCTAACAGCGTAAAACAATGCAGAGCATTTAAACTGATGAGGAGCAAGCTCATTGGCTGCAGAAGGAGCAGCAACCAATCTCCTGCGCCATGTATTTAATGATGAAGGAGCAGATTAGATCTGCCTGCGACTGCATAGAGTTCCATGGCAGAATTTTCATAAAATGTCAAATAAAATCAATCATATTTGTTCAGTGAGTCAACTCTTATCCTTTTAATTAGCATTATTTCTTTTGGGTTGTGCAGTTTAATTCACAGAATTTCTACAAAGTATGTTGTGCACTGTAAACTTGCAGACTTTTTTGGTCGCATCCATAACGCATGTTTATTTTTCTCATTTAAAATCTAAATGATTTTTAAGGAAGATGTTAAAGACTGGATGACCAACTATTTTTTTCTCTTAAATTCAGACAAAACTGAATTATTACTTATTGGGCCTAAATCCTGCACACAGCAAATCTCACAACTTGACCTGCAATTAGAGGGATACAAAATTAGCATTAGCTCTACTATAAAAGATCTGGGTGTTATGTTAGACAGCAATTTAACTTTTGAAAATCATATATCCTAGGTCACAATAACTGGCTTCTTTCATCTGAGAAATATCGCAAAGTTACGAAGTATGCCATCCATCTCAGATGCAGAAAAGCTCATGCTTTTATGACTTCTAGGCTGGATTACTGTAATGCTCTGTTAATAGAGGATGCTGGGCAGCCAGCAAACAAACTTCAGCTAGTACAAATGGCATGTTAAGTTTGGTATTGATTATAAAATATTACTTCTTACCTATAAAGCTTTAAATAACCTAGATCCTGTTTATCTAACCAACCTTCTGTCTCGCTACAATCCAACCCGCTCTTTAAGATCTCAAAACTCGGCTTCTGGTAGTACCTAGAATGGCAAAGTCAGGTAAAGAAGGTTGAGCCTTCTCATTTATGGCTCCTAAACTCTAGACTTTATACAGCGCTATTGATGCAAATCAAGACCTGTGAAGAGATGATCCCATGGTATCATAATCCTGGAGGAGGCCGTATGCTGAGCAGCTGCTGTGGTGGTCATGGAGACTGATTCCTGAAAGACTACAGTGATAAACGAGTCCCCGCATTGGTTCTGTGGGCCAGCCGGACCTCCTGCCAGTGACCTACTCACACCTGCAGCTTCTCCACGATGGACGTACAGCTTCGCCAGCCTCCAGCACCTAGACTGCAGATCCACATAGGAAGTTTGGCCAGAAGAATAATGGTTGTGCCTAACAGAGCCTAGTTCCTCTCGAGGTTTTTTTTGATCCCTTCATTTTGTCAATTTTGTAAAATTTCTTTCATCGCCGCTGTCACCACTGGCTTGCTCAGATCGGGACTTGTAGAGCTGTGCTTTGGTGGATTTGCTCTTCATTGTTTGGACTCTCAGCAGTGAAATTTAAACCACACTCAACTGAACTTCAACTCTGAAATCTGGACTTTACTAGAACTTCTACAATAAGCTGCTTTGACACAATTTACATTGTAAAAATTGTTATATAAATAAACATGAATTGAATTGAATTATGGATTGATACTTTTCTGATGCCATACCTCTGTGATTACTGTGGTTTTGGAAAATATAAACAGTAGGGGTGAAAAGAATCACTATTGATCCGTAATCCATACGGATCACAACTCACGGTTCGGAACATACGTGACCCGTGGATTAATAATTTATTTTGGACTTGTCGGTTAATCCAAAAATTAATAAACATTGCAGGGAGATCGCCTCCTGCGTCATTCAAATCGCGTGCATGAAAGCATTTTAGAAATAATGATGACGGGAAAAGTTGTGGTGGGACCTACCTAAATGCTTTCTTAGGCTATTAATTGAATGCGTTTTCTGTCACTGCTTGTTTAGCCTGCATTAATGCATTCAGTGTAAAACCGTAAAACAATTAAACATTAAAAGATTGTGATCTCAGTTCAAACCAGCGCAACATGAATGATAAATGATAATGATTTGCATACGTTTATTAATCCTTCAAAGAGCTGCATTCAAATCTGCATCGAGAGAGATCCAGTTTTTACACTTTTTTGAGTTACAAACAATTAAATGACACAGAAGTGCTGGAGAACAGTTTATAGACCTTTTTCTTAGAACGGAAAATTACCCATTATGCTTTGCGTGTATGCGCAAGGAGAATGCTAAGAACTTCCGGTCGGCAGCTGATGCGTGTAAACAGTAGCATCGGACAGCTTTGAGACAATAGTTTTAATTTATTTTACCTGCTTTTATCATCTTTGAACTAATACTGCTGTTGATCAGCGCCACCTCCTGGACTGATCATTTAAAAAATGTGATCTAAAAGGACGGAAAACAACTGCTGAGGCATTTTCCCTTCGTTGTTAGACAGCATCGTCATCGCTAAAGTCAACAGTTTCTCTTTCTTTCAAATATACAACCAACCCAAATAAATATAGTTCACCAAAATGTTTGACACACACACATAGCCTACTGTACAGTCCCACTAACACACTGATTTAATAACTGTGACAAAGTGAAAATCAAAACACAAACCGTGGTAAATACAACACACTAAATGAAACATAAACAGCTCGCGATTACAATGCACAGCAAATCAGCCAGCAGAGTATCAATAACAGACTTTTATTGGTCATTTTTGTAAATTGCATGACTTACACACGGTGTAACAGCTGTTAAGTTTCATGCCAGTAATCTGGTTTGCTCAATGATGCAGTGAAGTCGTGTGTGCGTGCGTATGTGTGCGTGTTGAAGAGCTGCTGAGCTAACAGCTGACAGGCCGGGGAAACACACACATACACTGGATTTCTGACGGCAGACACGTGAACTAGGAGAACGTTTTTCCTCTCGTGCTTGAACCACATGTGACAGATAACGGCTTTAACACACACTTTTTAAAGTTGTGTGTCACAAAAACACTCCGTAATCCACTCGAAACGCTCTTAAAACCCATTTTCGGAGCGCAAATTACCGAGTGTAAACGAAAGTTCTAAACATTCTACGGGAAGATGCTGGTCGCTATGGCGCCCTCCATGTAGCAGCCAAAAAAAAAGGTCTATAGTTCAGATAAACACTGATGTTTATGGTAAAGATTAAATTCACCGTTTAATGAAACATGACGCTGGTCAATTTTTGAAGCTAGTAAAAGCAAATACATTAGTGTAACCAACAGATGGCGGCAAACAACCATCAAAATTACGTCACTGAATATGTTTTCAAAACTAATACACCTACAGTATAATAAAACATGAAGTTTTAAGTGTGAATTGTTGAATCATTAATTGAAGATAAATATGATCTGTTGTACAAGATGTTAGATTTCTATATTTAGCATTCTCAGCAACAGTAGATCATATTTCATATTGAATGCTTTTCTTTATTCAGCTGGTTCTTTCTTAATTTTTATTTTTAATAACATTACAGGTTCTAAGTTGTGTTTGTTAAAAGCAATGTTTTTTGCAGTAATATTTTTATATAAATGCAAAGCAAATGACATTTGTCTCTTTACTTTTTCGCTGATCCGAAAAATGGTCCAATCCGTGACTAAAAAACCGTAGTGTGATCCGAACTGCAGATTTCTGATCCGTTACACCACTAATAAACAGATGTGTTAGAACAATGTTAACATTTTCTATGAGTATCTATGTTTAGAGTTTTTACTACAAATGTCACATCCATAACGCTGCAATTGCTCATCTGCTTCCAACATCACCTCAATCAGCAACCAATAATCTAAAGAAACACCTATATTGATCAATAATGATGAAGTGACTGATATCTCTCACTGTGGGTACTCAGTAACCTAAAAAAATCTCTCTATTACAGCAATAACTGAAAAGCCTGCAGCCTCACCCAAACCCGGGCCTTCAGGACAGCTGTTTAGAGGTGATCAGAGGGATTGAGTTTCCTTCCCACCGCCCCAAAGAAACCTCCTGTTGCTTTCCGTTGCTAGACTCACCACCACAACCAGAGAGACACAACACAGCACAACTCAACACAACACAACACAACACAACACAACACAACACAACACAACACA
>CAIGQZ010014538.1:115625-139758 GCA_903798205.1 Danio tinwini
TTCAATTAAATTAAATTCATCTTTATTTGTATAGCGCTTATACAATGTAGATTGTGTCAAAGCAGCTTCACATGGAAGTTTATAGTGAATTGAAACAGTGTCAGTTCAGTTTTCAGTGTTTAAATTCAGTTCGACTATTTCTCCTATGGCCAAACGTCTTGTGCAGAGCTGCAGTCTAGGCGCAGTATCTGGACCTCTGCGAAGACACGTCTGTCCTTGGAGCATCACAGGAATCAGTCTCATGCTCTCCATCATGACCACCACAGCAGCAGCTCAGGATAGGGCCTGCTCCAGAAACCTTGGGATCGTCTCGTCGCTGATCTTGGATATATATATGTGTGTGTGTGTGTGTGTGTGTGTGTGTGTGTGTGTGTGTGTGTGTGTGTGTGTGTGTGTGTGTGTGTGTGTGTCTGTGTCTGTGTGTTGTGTGTGGTTGTTAATAAATAATATAAACATTTTATATATATTATATTTTATTATATATTATTTTATATCATACTTTATATTATATAATTATTGTTTTGAATAAATAACAGAAATTAACCCTAAATGTAACTAACACAACTATAACTGTAACTTAAAAATACTTTGTTTCATTGATTAATGTTAATTTATTTACTGACACAAACTAAAAAATAACAATACTTATACATCATTTATTAATCATAGTTCAACATTTACTAATGAATTTACAAAATCCAAATTATGCTTGTTAACCTTAGTTAATGCAACATGAACTTAACAACTTTACTTGTATTAACGTTCTCTAATATGAACAAATACTGTATTAAATGTATCGTTCATTGTTCGTTCATGTTAGTAAATGCATTAACTAACATTAACTAATACAACCTTATTATTGTAAAGTGTTATCGAATTATCTGTTGTCTTAGACTTGACACATGGCATAGTATTAGGTCTTACCTCCCTGAATTATCTATTTTGCTTTATACAAAAAAAAAAATCAGGAAGCATGCTTAGTATAAATAAGATCACCATCAAATTATATAAACTTTAAGTTTTGTTTACTTGCAAAACTCATTGCGTGCCGGCCAATGACTGTATAAAATATGGACGATGCGACAGCGTCAATTTCCATTAAACGCTGTAAAGGAAAAAATGCCTCGTGACGGGCACAAACTGTCGCAAAAGACTGCTGAAATTGAAGCCTGGGCATGCGCAGAAGGACTGCCTGATGGAGCCAGAGGAGGAGCTGTGGAATCGAACTTCCAACTAAACGCTTGTACATCAAATCAACCACGCCCCCAGAACTTCTCACTTGACCATCGATGTCTGCACTATAACAAAGGCTCGCTAATGTACATAGTAGCCTGCGTTTGCTGTTTTATTAACACAAATGGTTGTAATAACGTTAACAAAGATGAGGTTTTATATAATGAGGATTTAATCGCGCCAGCTCCGTGCCGCAGTGCACATTACTCGTGGGCCGAGTCCGGCTCAGATGCTGCAGATGCTGCACCGGATGCCTATGGACTCACTGCCCCGAATCAGATGCGGCGGTCGTTAGCGAGTTAGACTCTGCCGCATCCGAGCCAGACTCGTAGGTACAGCAGACGGAGTTGGGCCGAGGAGTCTACGGCAGGCGAAAGCCTAGCCGGAACTTGCCTGAGTGTATTTTGCTATCTGGGTGGTTAGGCGTGTATCAGCAAACTGATCAAGCCCTAACCTTACAGAAAAAACAGTGTTCCACCAGATCCTGTATGCCAGAAACTATAGTTTACTGCTGAGCAACTCATTTTATCATGGTAAAATAACACAGAAATCGAATAACACTTCAGTCTCCTGCCGAAGCTCTGACGTACGTCTGCTTTGAGAATCTGTCAATCACAGCTGTCAATCACAATGACACGCCCAGCATGTGCCCCAGTAAATGGGGTCTAGCGACGCCCCAGGGCGTGACTGAGAATAATGTGGCTGAAGTGTTAATCTGATGTCAACATTAGGACCACCACTTCAAGCGCTGTAGCAAATGGTTTTGATTGAGAACAAACTTTTGTTCAATGGATTAAAAAAGTACGCTTTCAAAATAAACACTGTAAATTTTGACTTTAATTGTACCAATCAGAAGGACTCTTTGGCATCAAGAACTCAGAGGCATGAGACAGTCCTCGCTGCAGCCCGCAGCCTGATGACATACTAGACCAGGTCCACTATGTAATGGACAATCGCCTACACTTCCCCTTACAGTAAACCCAACCATCACAGTATCATGGGCATTACCTTAGTGGGCGGTATAATGTCCACTACGTAGTGGACCTGGTCCAGTAATTGTGGTTACAGACTGCAGCAAGGACATCTTGAAAAGCATTGCTAGCTTCTGTTTAGAGCAGCAAGTTGGCATGACAACTCTTTTATGTGATGAACTATTTTAACATGTTTAAGAAGGCACTTACATTTTTAACCAGGTTTAGACACAAAAACCCATTCTGTGTGAAGGACCTCTTGCAGTGAAACAAAAGAAAAACAATGTTTGACAATGATAAGTGCAGTATGTAGGATTGAAAATACAATCATACACATTTCTGGCACCAGCATCTTGTCATATTTCATTTACATTTTCCAACACAGGCTCATTGTGAAAACGTACCCCCGTATACATTTCTGGAGAGAGCAAATTTTGTCAATAGTATCTGGATGCAGCCAAGCTGAGATTGCATCACTCAGAGATGCAGTGTCAGACACAATGCACTCAATGGAGTTAGTGACGTCACTGTGTTGGGTAGGGGTTTTTCTCTTTCTGGCTTTTGAAAATATTATCGGTTGGGTTTAAGGAAGGAGTCTGTTGGTCGGTTGGTCGGTCAGTCAGTTAACAGCGGCCTCTAGTGGATTTATGTGAGAATAGCAGGTGCGAATGGAACTCGCGAGAGAAATTTAAAGGGCACCTACGATGAAAATCATTTTTTGTAAGTTGTTTGGACAGAACTGTGTGTAGGTATAGTGTGTCCACAGTAATATTTCATATGATATAAAGCCAATAAGTCTCTCTTTTTATTTCCTGATGTTAAAATAGGATCCAAATCTCTCCCATTTTGAGGTTGACTGCAACATGACGTAGGAGTGCAGTTTTCCCGCCCACTGAATAGATTGACAGCCACGTATTAACATGTCTCCGTAGTAACGCATATAATTAAATCAACAAGACAGGATGTGCACAAAGCAACCGAGATTAAAAGATGTGTTTAGGTCTCAGTGAACATCTCACATCATCAAATGTGATCAAGAATGAGTTTCACAAGTTTAAAATGTTTTTAAAACGCCATGTTTGTACTAAAGTCAGAAAAATTGCTACGTAATTCATCACCACAGCCGCATAGCACCAATACAATTATGAAAGAAGACGCTTCAATCCCAGTTTGTGGACTTAAATCAGGTTTATTTTGTATGTTAGCATAACAATGTCCATACAGCAGTGGATATTAATGTGTACCCTGTCACATTTGCTGTGCAAAAACAGTGCAAAGCTAACATGTGTTTGTGTGTGTGTGTGTGTGTGTGTGTGTGTGTGTGTGTGTGTTTGTGTGCGTGCGCACGGGTGCACGTGAGCGAACTTTATAACGACATTGTGTGTGACTCATTGCTTCAGAAAGGCTTAAATGAACTCCACACCCAATATATATTAACCGTTGTAAAAGTTCTTACTGTAGTAAAGGAGATCTGCTTCATTCTTGTCTGTCACAGACCTGTGTGTCTACGTGAAGGCTATGGCTGTGAAAAGCACGTGAGAACGGTTGGCCTGGAAAACCAGCTCATTAGCATTAAAGGCACAGGCAACAAAAACAGCTACATTGTTAAAACAGCTCACATTTCCCAGATTTAAAAAGGTATAATAAATAATCTGATGGGTATTTTGAGCAGAAACTTTATAGGCACATTCGAGAGACACAAACGACATATAGTAAATCTTGAAAAATGGTTTAAATTGGTGCCCTTTAAGATCTGACACAGCGTACACAGCGGCCTTTAGTGGATTTGCGAAAACAAAAACTGCAAAAAAAAAAATAAAAATAACATACCTCCTGATACGTATTTTGGCGCTGACTAGAAATGTATGCAGAGGTACATATCCATAATGAGCCTGGGCTGACATTTTTGTTGGTTTTCTTTAACAAAACTAGCGTAAGCCTAGTATTTAGTTTTAACGTTGAGCATTTAATTTCATAATATACAAAATCGTAAAAAAAATGGTACCAATGAAATGTTATGCCTTTATGCTTTGTTTTCTTTGTTCGCTCATTACTACACCTGTACGCTGCACAAAAGTCCAGCATCTTCAGATTGACTTTGGTCTTGACTAAGGCCCCGTTTACACTAATACGTTTTAGTTTTAAAATGCATAAGTTTTGCTATGGTTACGCCATCCGTCCACACTACGCCGGAGTTTTCGAGCCCCGAAAATCAAGCGTTTTGGAAACGCTGAAGAGGCTGTTTTCATTCTAAAACGCTGCTGCTCCGTCTCAGTGTAGATGGGGGAAAACGGAGACATCTGAAAATGGAGGCGGGGGCAGACATTCGCCTATCTAATTGGGGATTTTCCTCAATATTAAGTAGCCTTCACACAGATTAGTGACAGTCCTGCATCCTCTCCTTGTAAGTTCAGACTTCGCAAGTTTGATATGGAAAACAAACCCCAGAGTGTGTACAGGGTACTTTAAAAAGTCATTCACATCACCCTGGCTACGCTGTTTCACTTTCTTAACAATAAAATGAAAACATGACTTAAGGAACTGCCTATTTTTATTTTGATATTAGCAACTTAACAGACATCAAAAAATGTTGAGGCGTCGTGTAGCTGCATAATATAAGCGTCATCTTCATGCATATTTATAACAAAACGGAGCCAATAACATTACTGCCTCCTTTCATTTTCATTGAAAATACGAAACATACCCTCTCTTTCATTGAATATCAGTTTTAATAAATAATAAAGGCCATTATAAAAGTATAACGCACAATAAGTTTATACAATAGAGAAAATAAAGGCAAGCAATCAGTCAGATGTGGTGTCCGCTGTTACATTAATTAGGATATTAATCTAACTTATCTGCGCTCAGCCAAAACACTTTACCTGAGAACAAGTAATAGATTCAAAAGACAAAAGACAGGGAATATGTAGTCAGATATAGACAACAAGATGAATTAAATATCACGTTTAACAAATATAGTGAGATTAGATCCAGCGGGAGATCCGTGATAAACAGTCCGACGTGCACAGCTCTCATGGGTATGTGCTCAACGCACGCTGCAGCACATGCCAGAAAGTGTGTGTGGTCACGTGATGTGCATCTTCACCGTTTTAGTGTAGACAAAGATCGTTTTCATTCTAAAACGCTGTTTTAAAACTAAAATGTACTAGTGTAAACGGGGCCTAAGTGCGGCTGAATGACTTTTGTCCTTGGAGCCCTGTACCAACATGGCGGCGGTATTGACGAATGTTCAGGGCCCTCATGCGATATGTATGGCGCATTTCAAAGCACTTAACAGTACCGTAAAGGGTATTTTTAGGCTTTAGAAGAGTCAAAAACCAACATACCGCATCTTTAAAATGATGAAGAAAACCTTCAGGGAAATAAGGAGTTAGTTGACTGCAGGCGTAGACTGAAATGAGACGGTTCTAGATCAGTGAGAATGTTCTAGATCTGTGCGTGTCTGGACGAGCAGATGGCCGAGTGTCTGTGCACTGTGAGTGTTGAACAGCATCTACTGACATGTCCCTCAAATGCTCCCAAAAAAAACCACATTTCTGGCAACATCCAGAGCGACTCCATCTGTCTGCACATAAACATACAGAGGCCATAAATGAGCCTGAGTAGGACACGTGAGTCACGCAGACATGAATAACAGAGCAGCTGATGACATCATCGTCATCATAATTCAAGTCACAGATCTCTGCTCCAGCCGCATTGGCTCTCATAAACCAGAGATGCCCAAACTAGGGGCATCCCATCTGAGAGTAGAGGGAGAATGAGGGGGATTGTTAAGAGATTAAATCTTAAGTAACCTTTTGTTTAT
Organism: Danio tinwini; assembly: GCA_903798205.1. NCBI lineage: Eukaryota > Metazoa > Chordata > Actinopteri > Cypriniformes > Danionidae > Danio > Danio tinwini. Next base: position 121,656 of record CAIGQZ010014538.1, read on the forward strand.
TCAATCATTAATTCATTTTTTTTCAGCTTAGTCCCTTTATTAATCAGCGGTCGCCACAGGGAATGAACCCCTAACTTATCCATCATGTGTTTTTACTTCCAGTTGCAACCCATCACTGGGAAACACCCATACACTCTCATTCACACACATACACTACGGACAATTTAGCTTACCCAATTCACCTATAGCGCATGTCTTTGGACTTGTGAGGGACCCGGAGGAAACCCACACGAACGCAGGGAGAGCTTGCGAAACCGCTCGCACTTTTAGACGGCCTCATAAAGCAACAGGACATGGCAGAATTGGTTCTTTTTGGCTTTGTGGCTGTTCATCAAGACAACGACAAGGTGTGTTTGAGCTTGTGTCATCCATGGCTTGTAATTATTTGCATATAGTTTTCTCGGCTGTGTATTAAAAACATGGCAGTTCCTTTGTTTTCATTTTTTGTGTGTGTGTTTTAGCAGTGGAAATGGCCATAAAAGCATACCGAACCAGACCATACCACTCAGTGGAAAGGGGTATAATATAGGTGACACGGTGGCTCAGTGGTTAGCAGTGATTAGTCGCCTGACTGTAAGAATGTTGCTGGTTTAAGTTTGGCTGTGTCAGTTGGCATTTCTTCAATGTTAAGCTGCTTTGACACAATCTATTTAGCAAAAGTGCTATATAAATAAACATGAATTGAACTGAATTGAATTTCTGTGTGGAGTTTGCATGTTCTCCCCGTGTTGGCAGGGGGTTTCCTCTGGGTGCTCCGGTTTCCACCACCATATAGAAAACAGCTCGCACTTTTAGACAGCCTTGTAAAACAACAGGACATGGCAGATTTGGTTCTTCTTGGCTTTGTGGCTGTTCATCAAGACAACGACAAGGTTTGTTTGAGCTCGTGTCATCCATGGCTTGTTATTATGTGCATATAGTTGTCTCGGCTGTGTATTAAAAACATGGCAGTTCCTTTGTTTTCATTTTTTATTTATTTATTGTGTTTTAGCAATACAAACAAATTAATCCTAACAATGGATGACATCAAGCACAATAATAACAAGTGGAATTAATGGTAATAATAAAATAAGATATTAAAAAACAGAGTACAGAGGCAAATTATCAAATTAAATAACATTTACAAAGTCCTTATAAATTTTCACAAATTTAACACTTTTTTTGCTGTAAACTGTTTGTAAAGTAGTAATTAAACAATTTAAGTCACAAAGAAAATATTGCAACTTAGATAACGATGAAGAAAATTTACATTTGTGAATATAATATTTACCCAATAAAATAAAAAATTGCCTATAAATACTATGTTATGTTTGTCATGAGAAAAGATTACAAATTATATCACACATGGAAAACTCAATGTTAAACGTACATTTTGATGAAAAACAGATGGATAAATCAGACCAAAACACATTAACCTGGACATTTGACAAAAAGATGATCAATCGATTCGATGCCTGAGTTATAGAAGACACAATTTGAGTTAGGATTACCGAATTTAGATACAATCTCATTTGTGGGGTAGATATTAAGTAACACTTATAAATGTAATTCTTTAATTTAGTTGGGAACACAAAATTTGTAAGGTAAAAGCCAAGCTTTTTTCCAATTCATTTTATCTATTAGAGAATTCCAAAGAAATTTTCCCCATCGGAGTGATTCTTTTCTTTGACTGAAACACGTTTTTTATATTTTTATTACTACATTTTAGGTCATAAACGCATTTGTCTTCAACTAAAAACTTTGGTTCTTTTTTAACAATCACTTCAATGGACAATGGCATTTCATTAAATGAGCAAGGCCATTAGGTATGGCCTTAATCACAGTATAAAATTCTTTATGAATAACAGGAAAATTCTATTTAACCATAAAATCATCATATGAATAAAAGTTCCCTTGTGGATCAAGTAAATCACAAAAATAATTAATATCTTTTTCATGCCAATTCTTATAAAAAATTTATTTATTCTTTACTAAAATGCTTTCGTTGTTCCATATCTTCACTTTGTGTGGGGAGAAATTGTGAACAAAAAGTTCCTTTGTTTTCATTCTGGCTAGCTCCACGAGATTGTGACGTATCTCTGTAACCAATCAGCGTTCAGCTGGGCATGTAGCTCCACCTTTTGGTACCCTTTCTCGTGTTTGGTACCCTTTAGGAAGGGTGCTGAAAAAGTGGTATGGTACGGTTCGGTACGCTTTTTGACAGTGGAAATAGCCATAAAAGCATACCGAACCGAACCATACCACTCAGTGGAAACGGGCCATAATATAGGTGACACGGTGGATCAGTGGTTAGCAGTGATTAGTCGCCTGACTGTAAGAATGTCGCTGGTTTAAGTTTGGCTGTGTCAGTTGGCATTTCTTCAATGTTAAGCTGCTTTGTCACAATCTATTTTGCAAAAGTGCTATATAAATAAACATGAATTGAACTGAATTGAATTTCTTTGTGGAGTTTGCATGTTCTCCCCGTGTTGGCGGGGGTTTCCTCTAGGTGCTCCGGTTTCCCCCACAGTCCAAACACATGCGCTATAGGTAAATTGAATAAACTTGGCCGTAGTGTATGAGTGTGAATGAGTGTGTATTGGTGTTTCCCAGTGTTGGGTTGCAGCTGGAAGGGCATTCGCTGTGTAAAACATATGCTGGAATAGTTGGCGGTTCATTCCACTGTGGCGACCCCTGATGAATAAAGGGACTCAGCAGAAAATAAAATTAATTAATAAATGAACTCTAATGTAATACAGTTTATTTACCTTTGTTCCACGTCTCTTAATGATGTTTGCTTTTTTTATATGAAAAAGTTTGGGCACCCCATCATAATTAAAAACTAATCAAATAAAGATTTCTTTTTTTCCCCTAACCTATTTATAGAATTACAAAATATCAGACCTTTAAAATAATGCTGTACATTTTGACATGTTGAGATAAAAGGAAAATAAACAGGTATGCAACAAATGAAGATTTCTAACGAAAACCTCACAACCTACATGAAAAAAATACTATACACTCTCAGAAATAAAGGTACAGGAGCTGTCTCTGGGGCAGTACCTTTTCAAAAGGTACATATTTGTACCAAAACAGTCCACAATGGTACCTCAAAGATGCATATTAGCACACAAATGTACCTAAAAAGCACCTTTGAGGTACTATTACGGACCCTTTAGGTACAAATATGTACCTTTTAAAAAGGTACTGCCCCAGAGACAGCTTCTGTACCTTTATTTCTGAGTGTAGTAATTTCATTCATAATTTTCCTTTGGCTTAGGCCCTGATTATCAAGGCCCGCCACCGCTGATTGTACTGCCAACTTATCCATCATATGTTTTACACAGCGGCTTTCCTTCCAGTTGCACCCCAGTACTGCGAAACACCCATACACTCATTCACACACATACACTACGGCCAATTTAGTTTATTTAACTCCCCTATATCACATGTGTTTGGACTGTGGGGGAAACCGGAGCACCTGGAGGAAACCCATGCCAACAAGGGGAGAACATGCAAACTCCATACAGAAATGTCAACTGACCCAACCGGGACTCGAACCAGCAATCTTCTTGCTGTGAGGTGACATTGCTAACCACTGAGCCACCCAAGTTTTGTTTTATATAACAAAACAGCATTTTCATTAAAAAAGGTAAACCATAGTCTGTTACCCTTTTTACAACATCAAAAATAAATAAATTAAAAACAAAAAGGAAGAGTAAGTATACAGTATTAGCATATTTAAAAAAACTAATGTCAGTGTGTATTACTCGTGAAGGAAGAGGTTTAAATATAGAAGAGTCAAATCCACGACTCACAAACACATTAAATACTAAATAAACTAATTAAGAAAATTAAAAATACAAGCTGCAGGCACACATCTGTCTTTTTATCCCTTAACAAAATATTATAAAGCCTAAGCAATCTCCTGGGACAGTCACATCCTTCATCCTCTCTCACCACTATACGCTTTCATAAAATATTACTCATTATCTCTGAAAAAAGCCTGATATGGCGCAGATGTTTAAAACTGCTTCTAAGCGATCATACATTTAATTTATGTTATGTGATAATAAATGACGGACCAAAGGAAACAGACTTGAATGTGCATGAGTACCATATGCTAGAAGATAAAACACTAAACTGAAATCTGCATTTGGCCCAGTTATAAATGTGTTGCAGAAAACAATGCATACATAATATATGTGACTGTACAACATGCACAGTATGATAATGGTTAAAAAATATTACTGGAGTATGTGACTTTCAGATTTCTACTGTTTTTAATTACTAATGATTTCTTTTTTACATTATATGTCTATCTGCCAGGCAAATCTTGCTTTAATTCTTGCAGTATAATCATCAGAGTTGAAGATAAAATTGTATGGCTATTGTAAGTGTCTAAATTATCATATGCATTTGTTTATATGGCAAAACATGTCACCAAAGAAGGTCCATGCTGACTCCAAAGGCAGATACTGATAAGACCAGGGCCTGGTGTGTGGACTTTGGGGGTTTTACGATGTCGTCACATGTTGATTGGTCAGTTTGAATGTCTCAGCATTTGGGCTTTAGTCACATGGTCATAAAGATACAAAATAGCTGGTAAACTTTGCTCTGTCTCTTTTCCTGATCTGCTCTTTTTCTGGCTCTGAGCTTTTCCTGCGCTGTCTCTCTCCCACTTATGGCCCGTTTCCACTGAGTGGTATGGTACGGATCGGTTCGGTACGCTTTTATGGCCGTATCCACTGTCAAAAGCGTACCGAACCGATCCGTACCGTACCACTTTTTCGGCACCCTTTCGAAAGGGTACCAAAGACGAGAAAGGGTACTAAAAGGTGGAGCTACACGCGCAGCTGAACACTGATTGGTTTACAGAGATACATCACAATCTCGTGGAGCTGGCCAGAATCAAAACAATGAAGACGCCATGTTTTTAAATGCACAGCCGAGACAACTATATATCGTTGTCTTGATGAACAGCCACAAAGCCAAGAATCTGCCGTGTCCTGTTGTTGTTTTATGTGGCCGTCTAAAAGTGCGAGCGGTTTTTCGCTTTCTCTAGGGAGCTCACGATCGCGTCTAGATTTGATATAGCGAACTTCTTGAGCTGATAATAATAACGTGTGTGTGTGTGATTAATGAAGCGTCTTCGACATCTGATCCATTCAGAAAGAAAAGGACAAACGCGAGAGTGAAGCGCGGAAAAAAGGAGAAGCCCGACAGGATTACAAGGATTCCCGACAGGAGCAAATAGTTTCAGCAACCTGAACAATCTGCCATGTTTATCATCGCCTTTTGGACTATTATGAACTCGGAATGATGGAATTACTCTCTAACAGAGGCTACATGTGCTGGTGAAGATTACAGACACAGATGAGAGGTTAGCTTTGACTGTGGGCTACTGTATATGTTGCGTGTTGTTTTTGAACTCAAACAAGGACTTAATGTCTGCTGTGTGTAGTTTATCTGTAAGTGGTAACATATCGGAGACTGTAAGGGTCTATGTGTTCATATATGTTGCATTTATTTATTTATTTTATATAATTGCAGACGTTACAGTAGGCTGTAACACTGTCATTGATCTGCAGTTATAATCAAATCATGTTCATAGAAATGTTAGTAATAAACATTTATAAACAAGTATTAATATGTTTAAAGCGTCTGTTTTGTTAGAAGAGCTTCTCATATAATGTGAACGACCTGTACAGCTTTACTGTAGACATTTATTCGAGTGAGAATGACGTCGACTGAAACTCTCTGTAGTACACCACGCCCACCAAAAGAGTACCCTTTGTAGTGGAAACGCAAGCCTGATAAAGGTGACCCGTACCGACCCGAACCGTACCGTACTGTACCACTCAGTGGAAACGAGCCATTACTCTCTTTGTCTCTCTCTCCCTCCCCCTGTCTCTCTCTTTCTTAGGTAACTTTAAATTTACATTTAAGCTGGGTACAATTTATATCATATGTTTTTATCATTTAATGTTTATCATTTTATACAGTTATTCGTAATTAATTCAGTTGTAACCATAGAGAATTATTGTCATTAAATCATCTCATTTTCAAGTATTTGTGAATTACTTTTGATTTAACATCAACATTTAATTGCTCCATATTGCAATACAATACAATCACATATTATAAACGCTCTCTCACATTTTTAGCTATTAATACTGCCCTTATTTCCATTTTTGGTATAAGATTGCAGAAGAATGGTTTGACTAGAAATGTACAGTTTTGTACCATCATGCTGATAACTTTTTAGTCGCTCGGCAGAACTACAGTTCGAACCACTGTGGTCAAAATACCATTCTACAGATGTTTCCACTTTTAGGAGATGAGACTCATCCACCATATAAACACAAGTAAGACCCTGAGAGAATCCCTCTGAGCTGAAGCACCATGAACATTCCTCTAGTGGTATTTGAGTGAGACTGTATGTCAAGTTTCAGGTGCTTTCACACCTTTGTCATGTTCTCTTCACTAACATCACTTTTTCATTCACACTCCAACACTGCGGAGACTCCAGGACACACCTGTCAATCATGTGACATCATCTTTGATTAGCAGTTCTAGTACCCATCTGCAAATCATGTGACAACATCTTTAATTGGTGCCACCAGTTACGCACCTGTCAATCATGTGACATCATCTTTTATTGGCAAGCTCAGGATTGGCGACTATACAGGGGTTCGGCAGATATCATATGGCTCGTTTCCACTGAGTGGTACAGTACGGTACGGTTCGGGTCGGTACGGGTCACCTTTATCAGGCTTATGTTTCCATTACAAAGGGTTCCCTTTTGGTGGGCGTGGTGTACGACAGAGAGTTTCAGTCGACGTCATTCTCGCTCAAATAAATGTCTACAGTAAAGCTGTACAGGTCGTTCACATTATATGAGAAGCTCTTCTAACAAAACAGATGCTTTAAACATATTAATACTTGTTTATAAATGTTTATTACTAACTTTTCTATGAACATTATTTGATTATAACTGCAGATCAATGACAGTGTGACAGCCTACTGTAACGTCTGCAATTATATCAAATAAATAAATAAATGCAACATATATGAACACATAGACCCTTACAGTCTCCGATATGTTACCACTTACAGATAAACTACACACAGCAGACATTAAGTCCTTGTTTGAGTTCAAAAACAACACGCAACATATACAGTAGCCCAGTCAGAGCTAACCTCTCATCTGTGTCTGTAATCTTCACCAGCACATGTAGCCTCTGTTAGAGAGTAATTCCGTCATTCAGAGTTCATAATAGTCCAAAAGGTGATGATAAACATGGCAGTTTGTTCATGATTTGTTCATGGCAGATTGTTCAGGTTGCTGAAACTATTTGCTCCTGTGTTTTGTCGGGCTTCTCCTTTTTTCCGCGCTTCACTCTCGTGTTTGTCCTTTTCTTTCTGAATGGATCAGATGTCGAAGACACTTAATTAATCACACACATTATTATCATCAACTCAAGAAGTTTGTTATATCAAATCTAGACGCGATCGCGAGCTCCCTGGAGAAAGCGAAAGCAGCTCGCACTTTTAGACTTTTAGACGGCCTCGTAAAACAACAACAGGACACGGCAGATTCTTGGCTTTGTGGCTGTTTATCAAGACAACGACAAGGTTTGTTTTGAGCCCGGGTCATCCATGGATCGTTATTATATGCATACTGTATAGTTGTCTTGGCTGTGTATTTAAAAACATGGCGGCTCCATTGTTTTGATTCTGGCTAGCTCCACAAGATTGTGACGTGTCTCTGTAAACCAATCAGCGTTCAGCTGCGAGTGTAGCTCCACCTTTTGGTACCCTTTCTGGTCTTTGGTACCCTTACAAAAGGGTGCCGAATAAGTGGTACGGTCGGTTCGGTACGCTTTTGACAGTGGAAACGACCATAAAAGCACACCGAACCGAACCGTACCGTACCACTCAGTGGAAACGGGCCAATAATGTCAAGTTTAATACTTTTAAATACCTTTTAAGACCATTAGATATTATATTTAAGACCTATATCGCAACAGGCACGTGCAGAGGTAAGGGCTTTGTGTGCTTGAGCCCCTGTCCTTTTTTCACCTAGAGAGAAAGTGCCCTTTTTTCCTGGGGATAATAATAATTTTTTTTTAATACTACTAATAATAATATAATATAAGTGTAACTTAATGCATGTTCTATTTAAGGACAGCTTTCCTTGTCAAGCAATAAAAAAACAAAATGTTAAAGTATGTCTTGGTTTTAGTCTAGCCGCTCCAAGCGAACCTCGAACCGGCGATTTGGAAAAAAAAAAAAAAACACATGCGAGGCGAATGCTCTAACGAAGACTCTATTTACATTGTTACCCTGTCTTCAAAAGTGAGGTGTTAACAGTGGGGTAACGTCTATCAGCGCTTATGCCAACTCCTGCATCCGCACTGCATCCGGGCCATAGCTTTACAGTCTGCCCCATACACACATTGCAGATGGAGTGTGACATACATTACTAGCTGACCTCCGTTACGACAGCACGATATAATCAACAGAACTGCCGATGTATATTCATCCGTCATTTATCTGTATTGTGTGGCGGTGAGTAACGGTTAACAAAAGGCTCAAATTTAACGTCAGCTGTCAAAGATTACAGAAATCAGTTATTATGAGTTATTAAAACTATTATGTTTAGAAATGTGTTAAAAAAATCTTTCCGTTAAGTGAAGAGTTTCGAGAGGAGCGGGTGATATGATTGATCGCAGCTGGTCTCTCATCTGTAATCATTAGTAAGCCAATCGGATCATTCCAAACTCATTATAAATAGTCTGACTAACATTACTCCCTCATCTTCGTTTTTTTGAAGAATCCCTCCATCCACCTCATCTCCTCCTTTCCTCCTTCACCAGGGGGAGCTCTCAAGAACTTCCTGATCTCGTACCCCCTCACATGCTCATTGACCAGGCGGGAGCCCTGGGCTCAATTATCTCCGAGCTCAGGGTTCTCTCCAGGGCAGCATGCCAAACCTTCTATTAGTACCAAGCAGTGGTGGAAAAAGTACAAAAAAATCATACTCAAGTAAAAACACCATTACTTGCCTAAAAATGTAGTGCAAGTAAAGTAAAAGTATCTGCTGTAAATATTACTCAAAGTGTGAGTAAAATAGTGAGTAGTGAGTATTATGCTGTCAAAAGCTGATATGTTTACATGTAATTTGTGCATGTGTGTGTAAACGTAACATTCTGTAGTGCATTTAGGTATTGCCCAGAAGGCACACAACATCATGAGACAATAATATTAGGTTAGATTTAGTTTATGATGTCAGGTGACCAAAATTAATTGTCAAGCCTAAGGACAACGTTATTTTGATGTCCAATAATGATGTCAAATGACGTTGATATTTGGTTGATTTTAGGTTGTTAGAAAGTAACCAAAATCCAGCGTCGAGCCAACATCTTAAAACAACGTCCTATTGACGTCAAATACTGACATTTATTCATCAGGTACGGCAACCAAAATCCAATGTCTGTTAGATGTCATAGGGGTAACGTTTACACAACGTCAAGCTGTAACATCATTAGGCGTTGATATTTGGTTGGTTTTAGGTTGGACATTGGACATTGACGTCGGCCTGACGTTGAGTTCTGAAGTTAACCCGATTTTCATTTTCAAACAAAATGCAAAGTCCACATTATGTTAGGGTTCAATGTCAATCAGACGTCATGTTGAAGTCCTGTGCCTGCTGGCTGTTTAAGACCATTTCGGTCATCATACAGTAAACATCCGTCATCTTCTCATCAGTGATGTGCATCTAAACACTCTCTGGGTCAATGCGCATAAAGATTTTGAACATCTTCATGGACACTTTTAATACTTCCAAACAGTTTGCTGCAATTATAAAGTGCACACGTCTTGAGGTAGTTCATTATGATGCGATTTACACTCTATGTGTGATTTGATTGGACAGGAATCACAGGACTGATTTTTCTATTCTCCATAGACAAGAAAAATAAAGTAGTTACTGCAAGCTGAAGGAAAGTAGTGGAGTAAAAGTACCGATACCGCACTAAAAATGTACTCAAGGAAAAGTAAAAGCACACATTTTTAAAACTACTCAGTAAATGACAATTCCTGAGAAAACTACTCAGTTACAGTCATTTGAGTATTTGTAATTAGTTACTTTACACCACTGGTATCAAGCAATATCTAAGTGTGAACTCTTGAAAAACAGAAATTGGGAAACAAATATACAGATATACAGGGGGGCTAATAATTCAGGAGGGCTAATAATTCTGACTATATAGATATATACTGCATTATGAAAGCATCCTCTATGCATTATTAAAAACATGAGGTGTTTTTTTTCCCTGACAGGCTGTTTGTTGGTGAAGTGCGCATCTCTGAGATGAGCTGAATTATGCACAGCAATAGAGTGATGGAACAGGGGTTTCATCGATACTGATGCTCATCTGAATTCCACAGCTGTTCAGCCTCGGATAAAAGAGGAATATTTTTGTACTTCATGACAAAACTTTAACAAAACGCTAAACAGAGCGAACGCGAGATCCAAGACCCCCAGAGACCAAAGAGCAGTGTGTGTGTGTGTGTGTGTGTTTGACGTGGGTGTTGAATTAAAAATCTGTTGAAAAGATGAGAGAGAAGAGTGAAACAATGGCAGAGCGAGCGTTTGTGTGTTCATATTAAACCTCAGCGGGCGTCACTCCATAATGTCGCGGTATAAATGAGATTCTTTGATTGTTAACAGCGTTCTTCATTAACTGGACACATCAGCGTTTGCATGCAAAAGTTTTTACGGTGCATATTTTCCTGCATGTTGATGTAAATGATGCCGATGTAAAGAGGTCTCATGTGAGTTTGACCTACAAAGATTTGTGTGCGGGGGGTTTAGTTTAAAATAATTAGGGAACAAAGTGAGCTAAATCTGACAAAAACCTCCCACTGGGAATGGGGCAAGGATGTCCTGCGTTAGAAACAATTAAATCATAAATAAGGCAATAAATGAATACAGTGGGGGAAATGAATATTGGACACCCCTTACAAAAAAATACTGTCGTTTTTTAAAAATACAGCAATTTTTTTAAAGGAATACTGCAGTTAAAGTTAACTTCTGAAAGGTGCACACGAAAAAAAACTGCATTATTTAAGTATATTGCAGTATTACTGCAACACAACTGAAATACTACAGTACAATACAAGCAACTGCAGTACAACTACTGCAATAGTACTGAAGTGATACTACTACTATAATGCAGTACAACTACTGCAATACTACTACAGTACAACTGCCATACTGCTATTGCAATACAACTCATGTACTTCTACAATACAACTGCAGTACAACTACTGCAATAGTACTGAAGTGATACTACTACTATAATGCAGCACAACTTCTGCAATACTACTACAGTACAACTGCCACACCGCTATTGCAATACAACTCATGTACTTCTACAATACAACTGCAGTACAACTACCACTTTTCCTGCTCGGTGGACAATGGTTTCCAAATGAGGTTTCAGTACTTCAGTTGTATTGCTGAAGTACTACCGCAATATATTGTATTGCACTTTTCAGAAGTATAACTAACTATAGAAATACATCTACAATACTGCAATCCATAAAAACTAAAGTTCACTTTTAATACTTGTGGTAACTGGAAGTGCAATAAATTATATAATATCACTATTTTGCCTCTCTTAGTTTATTTAATGTTACTTCAGTTGTACTACAGATTTTACTGCTGTTGAGATTTATTGTACACTTTTAAAAAATAAAGGTATGCGATCTGTCACTGGGGCAGGGGCAGACTGGCCATAGGGAGTGGACATTTCCCGATGGCCTGACGGTCAATCTGTGCCCCCCCCCCCCCCCCCCCCCCCACACACACACACACTTTCTATATTGCATCTGATGTGGCCTGCCATCAGGACTCAACAACAACCCCCTTCCCCCACCCCCTTTACTTTCTAGATCGCATTAGATGTGGCCTGACTGACAGTTACTTTGTCCCGGTCAAAAAAAATGCTTTCCCAGTCTGCCCCTGCACAGGGGTAATACCTTTTTGAAAGGTACAAATTTGTACCTGAAAGGTCCACACTGTAAAAGTAGAGCTGTAGACCTGCCACTGTAAAAAGCAGCTGGGGTGCCGGAAATAAACCGTAAAATAACGACCGTTAAATTACAGAAATTTGCTGTAAAATAACAGAGGTTGAATTATAGAAATTTGCCAGAATTTTAATTTAAGGATATTTCTGTAATTTAATGTCCATTATTTTACAGTAAATTCCTGTAATTTAACGGCCGTTATTTTACGTTTTTTTCCGGCACCCTAGCTGCCGGAAATAAACCGTAAAATTACGGATTTTTTACAGTGCCCCCCAGTGACAGCTCTCGTACCTTCTGAGAGTGTATGGTAGTTGAACTGTGTTTATACCACATTGTACTGCAATTTTACCACAGTTCTGCCTGTATATAGGCCACTGCTGTTGTACTGTTCAGTTCACTGCAGTTATTTTTTATTCGTTTTTGCAAATTTTCTTTTCGGCTTAGTCCCTTTTTTAATCTGAGGTTGCCACAGCTGAATGAACCGACAACTTATCCAACATATGTTATACGCAGCGGATGACCTTCCAACTGCATCCCATCACTGGGAAACATTCATACACACTCATTCACACACATACACTGTGGACAATTTAGCTTACCCAATTCACCTATAGCACATGTCTTTTGGACTTGTGGGGGAAATCGGAGCACCCAGAGCAAACCCACGCCAACACGGGGAGAACATGCAAACTCCACACTAAGATGCCAACTGACTCAGATGGAACTCAAACCAGCGACCTTTTAACCAAGCCACCGTGCTGCCTGAAACAACACAATTCTTACCATTTTTGTTTATGTTTATGTTCAATCCACTTAAACTTGTAAAAACTAATAAGAGAACTTAATTCCTTCATGCTGTCCCAGCACAAATTGATAGTGTGGAACCCAGCATTTTCTACAGTATATGAAATAGATACAAAAAAAATAATAAATCTAACTAAACTGACAAACAGTGTTTTTAAACCATCTGAAACTGTCTGTTTTATAAAGTTATGTGCTGTATTATGAGTCTACAAATACTCAACATTGACTTTTGATGAATTTCTAACACATCTTCCCTCAATCACGATCTCTGCTCGAGCGTATAAGTTTGTTTCAAAGGCAGTCGCATCTCAAAAATGTTCCCTGAGCATTTATTACACACAAACACACACACACACACACACACACACACACACACACACACACACACACACACACACACACACACACACACACATAAACAAGCTGTGTTTTGACAAACAGGCGCAGTAAGAGTCGCAGACACACAAGGCTCTATCTTTAATTTTCATGGCTCTCTCTCTCTCAGTCTTAACTGGCATTCAGAGTGCGGCGCTTTGAACTAGTGCAGTGCGGGATGGCAGATTTACCCATGAGACCCTGATCGGCTTTGAAGCCCTGCTTTGATTCCCCTCCACACACTGACATACACCCACTCCATTCTCTCAAACACACACACACACACACACAGCCTGTGCGACCTCCGTCATCTGACTGTTTTAACACAAGCCCTAAAGACTCACAACAACTACCCATAATTCAATCCCAGTCCAGAACGCTACAACACTCAATACAGCGTGAAAGTAACAGGTTTGGAGTTAAATTGACATTTTTATTCAGCAAGGGTGCGTTAAATTGATCAAAAGTGAAAGTAATTATATAAAAACATTGTTGTTTGACTTTGAAATACGAGCTTCTCTATAGAACATTTTATTCTTTAAAGAAAAAAGAACACATTCTTCTCTCGGAATTCTGAGATATCATTTTAAAGCTGTTTGGACAGAACTGTGTATAGGTATAGTGTGTCCACAGTTATATTGGGGTGATATAAAGACAATAAGTCTCTTTATTAAATTTCCTGATGTTAAAATAGGATCCAAATCCCTCTCATTTTGAGGCCGACCGCAATGTGACGTAGGAGTGCGGTTTCTCCGCCCACCGAAATGATTGACAGCCACATATTAAAGAGCACCTAGGTTACCCCTTTTTCCAGATTTAATATAAGTCTTTTGTGTCTCCAGAATGTGTCTGTAAAGTTTCATCTCAAAACACCCATCAGATTTTTTATTATACCTGTTATAAGTTTCTACTTTGTAGCATTTAGCATCAGCTAGCGGTTTTTGTGTACTGCGCCTTTAAGGTTAGTCCTTCACGCCCACAGTTCCCACGTGCCTGGCAGCGGCTCCCTCGGCTGCGTCAGACAACAGACAAACACGAAGGAATAAGATCTCACGTAACGTTTGTGAGGAAAAACCACAGTAAGAACTTTACCAATGAGTATTTGATGCATGTTGTGGAGTTGCAGGATGAGTCACACACGATTTCATTACAAAGTTCATGCACACACACACATATAGTGGTGACAGGCACACACACAGACAGCGTGCGTTTAGCTATGCACTGTTTTTGCTCGCAAATGTGACAGGATACAGGTTAATATCCACTGCTGTATGGATATCTGTTATGTTAATGTACAAAATAAACCTGATTTAACATCCACAAACTGGTATTGAAGCGTCTTTTATAATTGTTCTGACACGCGGCTGTGCTGATGAAGTAAAGCTGAAGTAAATCGCTGTAATTCATTACACACATGCACTGTTTTAAAACATTTTAAACTTGTCCAACTCACTCTTGATCACATTTGATGATGATTGATGATTCTAGCAAACTGAACAGACTTTTATTTACGGCTGCTCAGTGTGCGCACGTCCTGGTCCTGTGTCTGGTTGATATGATTACAAACGTTACTACGAGACATGTTAATATGCAGCTGTCAATCAATTCAATGGGCGGGGGGACCGCTCTCCTATGTCAAGTTACGGTCGGTCTGAAAACCGTTTCAATTGGTCCACCGTTTTTATGTTGTTATATGGGTGTATTTATATCCCCCCAATATGACGGTCTATACACCATACATACACATATGTCTGTCCAAACAGCTTGAAAAGTAGATTTTTCACCATAGGTGCCCTTTAACATGTCTTCGTAGTAATACCTAAAATCATATCAACAAGACAGGACATGCGCTAGGGCTGGGTTGATATTTGATATTATATCAAATCACGATAAAATTTATGTCAATAATGGCCCATTTCCACTGAGTGGTACAGTACGGGGCGGTACAGGTCACCTTTATCAGGCTTGCGTTTCCACTGACAAAAGAGTACCAATGGTACCCTTTTTGTGGGCATGGTGTACGACAGAAAGTTTCAGTCGACGTCATTCTCGCTCGAGGAAATGTCTACAGTAAAGCTGTATGGGTCGTTCACATATCATATGAGAAGCACTTCTCACAAAACAGATGCTTTACAAACATAAATACTTCTGTACAAATGTTCATTACTAACCTTTCTATGAACATGAGTTGATTATAACTGCAGATCAATGAAATAGCCTACTGTAACGTCTACGATTACATAAAGTAAAAAAATAAATGCAACATATATGAACACATACAGACCCTTACAGCCTCTGATATGCTACCAATTACAGAAAAACTACACATGAAAAACAACATGAAACATATAGCCCAGTCAGTGCAAACCTCTCATCTGCATCTTTAATCTTCACCAGCACATGAAGATTAGCCTCTGTTAGAGAGTAATTCCGTCATTTTGAGTTCATAATAGTCCATAAGGTGATGATAATAGTTAATACATGGCAGTTCAGGTTTTAGGTTGCTGAAAGAATCATTTGCTCCTTTGTTTTTTCCGGCTTTCCTTTATTTTTTTGCGCTTTACTCCTGCGCTTGTCTGTTTCTGAAAGGATCGGATGTCAGAAGCACTTTAATAATCACATGCACGTTAATATCATCAGCTCAAGAAGTTTGTTTTTTCAAATATAGATGTGCACATGAGCGATTGCAAGCTCTCTGGAGAAAGTGAACTCGCTTACACTTTTAGACGGCCTCGTAAAGGCAGATTTTGTTCTTCTTGGCTTTGTGGCTGTTCATCAAGACGACGACAAGGTTTGTTTGGGCTTGGCTCGACCATGGCTCGTTATTATATGTATATAGTATTACGATGTTATGTCTCGGCGGTGTATTTAAAAATGGCGCTTACTTTGGTTTCATTCTCCTGGCTTGTGTTCGCGATAGTGACTTTTCTCTGTAAACTTTGCAAAGGGTATCCAAAACGTGGTACAGGACGGTTCACTTTTTTTGGTAAATATTGACAGTGGAAACGACCATAAAAGTGTACCTAGCTGTATCGTAGCACTCAATGGAAATGGCCCTTCCAGTCTAGTCTATTTTTTTAATTTCCTGACGTTAAAATAATATCCAAATCCCTCCCATTTTGTGGCTCACCGCAATGTGACGTAGGAGTGCGGTTTCCCCACCCACCAAATGGATTGAAGGCAGTGTATTGACATTATGGGTGTGAACCTACACTAGTCTCAGGGTTCGGTTCAGTTACGATTATTAGCCATCGATCCGGTTCAATTCGATATCTTGGTGCATCAAGGTGCATTGACGATGCTTTCCATACATAATTAGATTATTTTTTTTACAACACAAGAAAAAAATTGTAAAAAAATCTATAAATATGTTTATATTTATATATTACTTGTAATACAATTTTGTCCTTTATTACAAGCAGTAAGATATAGGAACTGTACCTTTAATTTTACCTGCTCAAAAAAAACACTCTTTGTGAATGTTTTAGACAAAACAGAAGACAGCACGAGCATTCATAACAAATAAACTCATGTAAATATTATCCGGCTTGCTTTTTGAGCACTGGCAAGTTCTTACACCCCTATGATTGGTCATTGTCTTCACCCGCTCAACAGAAAGGGCTGCGATTGGCTTTAGAAACTAAAGCGCTGTTCACCCATGAGTAACGCGGGAAAAACAGCCGCGGGTCAGTCTATATGCGCATAATACGTTGTTATCAGGTAATCCGTAATATAATAAATACAATACAATAAACTCGCACCACAGGCACACTTGTGTCTGGATCCACAAGTACCGCTTTAACAGCCAAGAGGAGAGGAAACTTCACCTTACGAACATGCCAACGGGTCAAATGCTCAAAGTGTGTGTGTGTGGGAGAGAGAGAGAGAAAGAGAGAGAGGCAGAGATGGTGTTTTACAGCATTTCTCCCTAGTAGTGAAATAGCGGCTCGTGCTTTACCATTCCTCAGTGTCAGTGAAAGATCTGCTTTTCAAGTAGTAGGAGTGTTTTATTTACTCACCCTCGCCTCCTTCGCCATAGTATTCTACTGCGACATCGCACATAGGGGATAAATGACGTCAGTGCGTAATAACCGGTTATGATCTATTACTGAACCGTTATCGAATTGTCCCCATCTGCATCGCGTTGCACCGAAGAAACGATTAATTTTGACATCCCTAATTCACATGCCTCCATAGTAATGCGTATGATCATATCAACAAGAAAGGATGTGCGCAAAGCAACTGGGATTAAAAGATCTGTTCATCTCTCTGTGATCATCAGACATCATCAAATGTGATCCAGAGTGAGTTTGACAAGTTTAAAATGTTTTAAAACAGTGCATGTTTGTAATAAATTACAGCAATTTACTTCAGCTTTACTTCATTACCACAGCCGCGTGTCAGTACAATTACAAAAGCTTCAATCCCGGTTTTGTGGACGTTAAATCAGGTTTATTTTGTACATTAGGTACAGAAAGGCTTGAATTAAGCAGCCACTGATATCCATAGCGAAAAACAAAAAAACAAAAGATGTTTCAAAATGATCGAAAGTGAAAGTAAAGAGGTTTGTAATGTTAGAAACAAAATGCTGTTTCAAATAAAAGTTATTCTACTGATGTCACAATCATCAGCGATCTAGCAGCTGCACATCGTTGGAGAACTACAAATCTGTCATGGAACTGGACTTCAAATCCCACCATGCACCTAACACACACACCAGTTTCAGTTCTCTCCCTAATTGCACACAAACACAGCTGGAAACGAATCATAGACTGACTACATGGACTATATATTTACCTCACACACACACACACACACACACACACACACACACACACACACACAC
>CAIGQZ010014538.1:208347-238606 GCA_903798205.1 Danio tinwini
AGTGTATTTACCAGCGATCTGTGGTTGTAGCTTGCTGGTGACCGTGATATCAACATGCAACATAAATTAATCAATACAAATAAAAAATACAAAATTGAAAACTGTACTGTCTACAGGTTTAAGTCAGGCCTGAATGCAAGAAAAGGAATGCAACTGAATAAATGCAAGTCAATGTAAATATATTTATTGGACACACAGTACACTGTAAAAAAATGCAGGGTTCCACATAATCAATTTGTGATGGGACAACATGAATGAATTAAGTTAACACTTTTAACAAATTTAGGCGGATTGAACATAAAAAAATTAAGTTGTCCCAATGTAATCTCTAGAATTGTGTTGATTCAGCTTATTTTAAATAAGTAGTTTGAACGAGCAAAAATTTAAATTAAAATAAAAAATAAAATAAAATAAAATAAAATTGAGTGTAGCTCTAAAAAATGTTTGGACACTTAAGCCACATTGGGGCACATAATAATTGCATACACTACCTGACAAAAGTCTTGTCGTTGATTTCAGTTGTAAGAGCGACAAATAATAACTTCACTTCAAGTTGATCATTTGGATTTGGATCATGGTGAATTTTTCCGATGAATCATCTGTTGAACTGTTGAAGGAAAAATCATGGTTTGGGGTTACATTCAGTATGGGGGCGTGCGAGAGATCTGCAGAGTGGATGGCAACATCAACAGCCTGAGGTATCAAGACATTTGTGCTGCCCATTACATTACAAACCACAGGAGAGGGGAAATTCTTCAGCAGGATAGCACTCCTCAAATTTCAGCCTCCACATCAAAGTTCCTGAAAGCGAAGAAGGTCAAGGTGCTCCAGGATTGGCCAGCCCAGTCATCAAACATGAACATTATTGAGCATGTCTGGGGTAAGATGAAGGAGGAGGCATTGAAGATGAATCCAAAGAGTCTTGATGAACTCTGGGAGTCCTGCAAGAACACTTTCTTTGTCATTCCAAATGACTTTATTAATAAGTGATTTGAGTCATTGCAGAGATGTATGGATGCAGTCCTCTAAGCTCATGATGGAGTCAGACACAATATTCATTCTTTTTCCACTGCAGCATGACTTTATATACTATACTGTACATTATTTAAGTGACAAGACTTTTGTCTAAGCAAAGTCAGACCTTCCTGTCCTAATTAAATATTTAGAAATCAAGGCATGATCATATTTTATTGTGGTAAAATAAGCGTAATCTAGAGGCCTTTGCCTTTCATAAAAGACACTTTTGATACCAAATGATTAACTAGAAGTTATTATTTGGTGCTCCTAAAACTTGGATTGGTGACAAGACTTTTGTCAGGTAGTGTACATAAATAAAAATTAAGTTTCAATGCTTTCTTTTTTCAGAACTATTATAATTTCTGTGCAATGTCTTGTGATTAAATATAATTTTAGTCTTTTTTTTTTTTACTCGATCCACAACAACAAGCAAAGCAAATTTGAGGAATAGTGGCACAATATAAACTTAACCCTAGACTTAAAATGACAATTAATTAGTATTTTGGTGCTGTACTTCACTGTAATACAGTAAAATTCAGTAAAATCTATCTCGTGAGTTGACACTGTTTAACATTTATGAAGGTTACAGAATCCAGCAAAAACACACAATATTCAGATGAACAATACAGCACACGCGTCCTCCCTCTCCAATACAAACAAACAGTGTTTGCTCACCTCTGAGTTTGTGTCCGCTCATACATTATTATGCAACAGGAAGTCCAAACTGTTGTAAACATGCTCGTCGCCATCTGCCAAGGCTGATGGTTAAAGGTAATTATGTTATAAATAATGTTTAGTTTCTTCACAGACCGATCGTTTCACTTTAATGTATCATCAGGAGCCAATAGTATTAATTTTGTTTTGCATTTATGTGATTTATTTGACTCACAAAATGCTGGTAAACATTGACTTGCATATATAATGAATCCTATATAATGAAACATCCACACTAATTCACACACGCTTATACACTAGGGGAGAGCGGAGCACAAAGTAACAGTTTTTGGTTTTCGTCAAATAATGAACAAAGTAATAGGGTTAGACAAACCATGTTTCAATACCAACAACACACAAGCCTCACCTATAAATGAGCACTGGAATTATGATCGGCAGACCTGTGGTTTCTGTGCAGTATTGCTAAAAGTGCCAGGAGTAAAATTTTTACTATTTACCCCACCTGCAGGGCAAGTTGTAACAGACAGGGTTAGTTGTAACGCATGCTTAATAAGGCAGATTTCACACAATTAATTTAAATTCAGTTTACTTTGAATAGTAGCTATATATCCTCAGTAATTGGCTCATTTCTTTTTTTATTCTACATAGCACAGTATGTTTATTTATAAATTTTTTTGTTTATTGGATAAACACATTTGAATCTATTTGCATTATTATCTATTTATCCATTATTATACAATGCATTTATTTGCATAATTAGCAATAAAAAAATTATATTAAAACAATATTTTCTATTAAAAAACATTTTTATTACAAAAGTTCTCAACATTACACTCAAAATTAAAAAAACATATTTTGTTATTTTATTTGGTGTCCAACAGTGTGTGGCTTAATTGTTACACCCTGTTACAACTAACCCCGCTGTGTCATGTTTTACTCAACACTGGCTAGCAGTCACTGTGTGTTTTATCAATGACTGTATAAAATAGGGCGCTTTATACATCTTTTAAAATGGTTCCATCTTTTAGCCTAGAAGACGGTAATCACAACAATATAAGATTTTACGTTCATACTTTCACAGATTTTTTTTAAATAAAAAAATATCGACTGTAATAAAAAATACTTTTAATGCTGCAAAAATGGTTTCTCCTGCGTTTCTCATCCAAATTTTGACAAAACTGTTCAATAATTGGTAGGAAGATGTCTGCAGACACTGTGGTGAAAACCTCGGAAGCATGCCATGGTTAACTCTAAGCAAATACCTTAAAACTCTGTGTTACATTTAACCCCGCGTTACTTTGTGCCCCGTGCTCCCCTACGGTCAATTTTGGCATACCTAAATATATTAACATAGTCTTTGGACTGTGGAGGGAAACCGGAGCACCCGGAGGAAACCCACGCCAACACGGAGAAAACATGCAAACTCCAGACAGAAACGCCAACTGACCCAGCTGAGGCTTAAAAAAAGCAACCTTCTTGCTGTGAGGTGAACGTGCTACCCTCTGCGCCACCAACATTAAAATGTTTTTTTGCTTTATAAGATTTTATAATTTCCATTATCAATTCATTATTTTAAATAAATAACATGTTTTTTATTTTATATCTAATACAAAATAATAAAATACTGTACTTTTTGGTGAAGCAGAACTCTACAGTGTAACTGCATATCTTGGAATTATATTCCAATCAATATAGTTATATAAAAACGTAATAAATTATTCATTATAATATTTACAATTCATAGTTTTAACAGTATGAAAAGGGTCTCTTATACACAATATATATTTATATTTTATTATTATGCTAAAACATTATCATATTTTACTATTATTATTATTACTACAAAATATATTCATTCAATTATTTTCTTTTCGGCTTAGTCCCTTTATAAATCTGGAGTCGCCACAGCGGAATGAACCACCAACTTATCCAGCATATGTTTTACGCAGAGGGTGCCCTTTCAGCTGCATCACTGAGAAACACACACACACACATCCAGGTCCATTTTTAACATACCCAATTTAGCTGTTCCACATGTCTTTGGACTGTGAGGGAAACCAGAGCACCTGGAGGAAACCCACTGGGAGAACATGCAAACTCCACACAGAAATGCCAAGTAGCAACCTTCTTGCTGTGAGGCGAACGTGCTACCCACTGCACCACCATATCACCCTACAAAATATATTTTTAAAATAAATAATAACATATATTTAAACAGTGTGCGTGTTATACATTGACTGTTTCGGTTAGTTTGTGTAATACATGCTTTAGTCATTTATGTATTTATTTTTAATTACATCTAGCTTATTAATAAAACATATCATATTAAGTTTTCAGCATTTTGAGGGATATTTAGTGTATTCTGACCTACAGTATTCTCGGATTAGCAATTTAGATTAGATTAGATTAGATTAGATTAGATTCAACTTTATTGTCATCACACATGTACAAGTACAAGGAAACGAAATGCAGTTTAGGTCTAACCAGGAGTGCAATAGCAGCAAGTGCAGGATACAGGTATAAGTTATAAAGTGCAGTTATAGAAAAACTATGGTGATATTTACAAATGGATGTACTATCAACATTATATACAGGTTGTATTAGCTATAAACAGATTTACAATAGATGGATAAATGTACAGGTTGCTATTAATAATCAGAAGTGTGCAGATAGATAAACATAATTACAAATGTATATGTACAGTGGGTGTGTACATAATTTACAAATGTACATGTGCAGTGGGTATGTACAGTTCAAATAAATGAATCAGTGCAATGAATATGTGCAATTTTTAAATGTGCAAATGTTAAGTAGTGCAGTGATTATGAGGAGTCTGAGTTATGAGGAGAGGAGAGTGGGGTGTATTAGGGGGGCAAAAAGTCAGTGGGGAGCAGAGTTCAAAAGGGAGACAGCTCTGGGGAAGAAGCTGTTCTTTAGTCTGCTGGTTATTGTCCGGGGGAGCCTGAAGCGCCTGCCAGAAGGCAGGAGAGAAAACAGTCTGTGAGCAGGGTGAGAGGGATCTTTAAGAATACTGCGTGCTTGGCGCAGACAGTGTTTCCTCTGGATGTCCTCTATGGCTGGCAGTGTGATCAATATTTCAGATGTTACTGTAGGTTAAACTACAAACTATGTGTCTAATTTGATTTTAATTTTCAGGCTAAATATAGATAAATATAATAACTAAATATAGCTAAATATAGATACAAACAACTATTTTACTATGATAACAAAGTCCTGTGAACACAATGCATATTGGTGCTATTATTTTCTCGAACAGACTGATTGGCGCAATTATGCATTAATAATGGTTGGAACCGTTAGGGGTGGTCAAATGTATATTTATATTATCTAGTATTTTAATTAATAATGTTATTATTTAAAATACAGATCAGAGTGAAATATTTCTCAGTATTAAACAACCCCCCACCCCAAGACATCTTGTTTTGACCTCCTTCAGGGGGGGTCATGAGTTAAATAGGGTGGTCAATCCCCCAATCCTCCCAGTAATTCGCACCCTGTATTTAAATATATATATTTTAAGACACAGTGGCTTAGTGGTTAGCACTGTCGCCTTACAGCAAAAGGGTCACTGATTCGAGCCCTGGCTTGGTCAGTTGGCATTTCTGTGTGGAGTTTGCATGTTTTCTCCCAAGTTGGCGTGGGTTTCTTCCGGGTGCTCCGGTTTCCCCCACAGTCTGAACACATGCGCTATAGGTGAATTGAATAAGCTAAATTGGCCATAGTGTATGTGTGTGAATGAGTGTGTGTGTATGTTTCCCAGTACTGTGTTGCTGCTGGAAGGGCATCCACTGTGTAAAACATATGCTGGATAAGTTGGCAGTTCAGTGCTGTGGCGACCGCTGATGAATATGAGATAATATGCTGATTATTGAGATAATATTTTCTGTATACTAAATGTAATCTATAGGTCTTTAAGGATTATTTTGTCTTATCCTTCTTACATAATGCAAATAAAACAGCACATTATTTATTTATATTTTATATAACACAATGATTGTACTTTTCGATATCTCATATACAGCATATAAGTAACCAATATTGTGAAAATACAGTTTTTCCAGTGGTTTCTTGTGTATCAAGAACTATTAGGCTGCAAAGTGATATTATGATTCTTCAGAGATATAAATCCTACCAATCCTGAGCAATTAACAGTCAGTGAGAGAAGCTCTATCAGTATTTCTGAATGAAAGTCTAAGAGTATCCATAAAAAAAAAAAACAGGACAAAGAGAGCCATCAGAACTGGCTTCCCCGATCAGGAAGGTCTGGAGTGTGTAAAAACATGGATTCCCAGGGTGATTCAGCCATATTAATGAAAACTGTTTATCGTTACCTGAATATTTTACATGCATGCACTGCATTTACAGCCTAGCTTGCATGGGTTTGCACATGTGAGACCGAAATGCAATGTTTTTTTTTGAGGAAACTACTAATTTTATTATATTATGTAAGCAGGATAAAGGCATATTCCAAAAAAAAGTAAAGACGTAAAGATCCTTACATAGACCCACTTGTTAAATTGGCCACATATAATCTCAATAATAATTGTTCAATGCAAAAGCTATATAAGAATAAATGACATTGAAATTATTAAGCAACTAAGGGAAGCTCAAAAAGAAGGAGGCCGTCAGAACCAGTATGTATTTATACAGTTTGTTCAAATCTGTCAATTAAAATTTAAATTCAATTTAAAATAGGCCAAATCTCAACTATAATTGTTTAATGCAAAAACTATAATAATATATGCTAATTTATGACATTGAAATCAATATGGAACATTGTACAACAATGAACAAGTCTGAAGAAGTATTAGTTTTATATTTAAAAAACAGGACAAAGAGAGCCATCAGAACAGGCTTGCATTTTGTAGTTTTTCAAATCTGTCAAATAAAAATTCTGTTTAATTCATAATAGACCAAAATAGGCTAAATATAATCTCAGTAATGTTTGTTCAATGCAAAAA
Organism: Danio tinwini; assembly: GCA_903798205.1. Classification (NCBI taxonomy): domain Eukaryota; kingdom Metazoa; phylum Chordata; class Actinopteri; order Cypriniformes; family Danionidae; genus Danio; species Danio tinwini. Next base: position 215,022 of record CAIGQZ010014538.1, read on the forward strand.
CTGCATAAGAATAAATGATATTGAAATTAATAAGCAACTGAGAGAAGCTGAAAAAAGTATCCATAAAAAAAAAAACAGCACAAAGAGAGTCGTCGGAAACAGCTTCCCCGAGCAGGGAGGTCTGGATTGCGTAAAAACACGGATTCCCAGAATGATTTGGTCATATTAATAAAAACAGTTTATCTAATAGTTACCTGAATATTTTACATGCACACACTGCATTTACAGCCTTTCTGACTGATGCAGGTATGCATGAGTTTGCACATGTGAAACCTTATTTTAATAGATTTTTACCATACCAATACCTTATTTATTTATTTATTTATTTATTTTATTTATTTATTTTATTTATTTATTTATTGTATTATGTAAGCTGGATAAAGGCATATTCCAAATAAAAATCTAAAGATCCTTAAATAGACCCACATGTTAAATAGGCCACATATAATCTCAATAATATTTGTTCAATGCAAAAACTATATAAGAATAAATTACATTGAAATTAATAAGCAACTGAGAGAAGCTCAAACAGAAATGCTAAATGAACGTCTGAGGAAACAGAGCATGAAAAAAAGTGAGCTGTCAGAAATGGCTTGTATAGTTTGTTTAAACCTGTCATTTAAAAATTCAATTCAATTCAATTTAAAATAGGCCAAATCTCAACTATAATTGTTTAATGCAAAAACTATAATAATATATGCTAATTTATGACATTGAAATCAATATGGAACATTGTACAACAATGAACAAGTCTGAAGAAACAAAGTATTAGTTTTATATTTAAAAAAACAGCACAAAGAGAGCCATCAGAACAGGCTTGCATTTTGTAGTTTGTTCAAATCTGTCAAATAAAAATTCAATTTAATTTAAAATAGACCAAAATAGGCTAAATATAATCTCAGTAATATTTGTTCAATGCAAAAACTGCATAAGAATAAATGATATTGACATTAATAAGCAACTAAGAGTTGCTCTATCAGAATATCTGAATGAAAGTCTGAGAGTATCCATTAAAAAAAACAGCACAAAGAGAGTCGTCGGAAACGGCTTCGCCGAGCAGAGAGGTCCGGATTGCGTAAAAACACGGATTCCCAGGAGCCTTAGAGTGGGACGGTTCAGTTTCAGCCCCTCAGAGGAGAACAGCCGGTCCAGCCAGACTCAAACCCGCAGATAGTGATTGAGAGTGATGGTTAAATGGATTAGAGAGAGAGGGAGGGAGAGGCAGAGGGAGGGGAGGGAGATTTGCCATGAAGCTTTCTGCCCTTGAACGCACAGGGCAAATCTGATCCAGTAAAGTAGACAGCACGCGCACTACAAGTCCATATTCTCACTTTTGGATACTTCGCGCGCGCACATCCACACGCGCGCGCGCTCCCTCCTCCGGTAATTCAGCATCTCCTCTCCTGCAGAAGTAGGGCACCGTCCTCCCGTGACGAACCGACGGTGTGTGTGTGTGTGTGTGCAGTAAAAAACTCTCCGGTTGGCAGGGATCATATAAAAAACAAACACGGAAGAACCGCATCCTCGCTGCGGGAGGCGATGCCGTTTCCTCGCGGACCCAAGTCGCGCGCTCGGTGAGTCCGTCTCAACTACTTCAGCCTGTCAGAGCGTTTCACTTTTGAGTTATGTTTGAAAGACGAAAAAGTAGTTTCTGCTCGAGTTTGGATGTAAATAATCCCTGTTGGCGACAGTTGTGGATGTGTTTTATCCGAGCACTTGCTCATCTTTATTGGCGGGACGCGCGCGCGACACACCCCGTCCGCTGCTCTGCAGAGGGAAGACCGATTTAAACTGTTATTTAAGGCGAAAACTATATTATTTATCAACTTTAGATGCGTTGGATGTCATATATTGATGTTGGTTTACCTCCGGGTTGTGTACGAGCAATGTCGATGCTTGTTTGAGGTGTTTTACAGCACAGTATGGAGGTTCTGTCAGCGAGTGGAAGTTGTACGTTTTACGTGAGGCAGAGAGATGATGGAGTTTGTAACAGTTTTGATTACTTTTCAATAGCGAATTAACATCTGGCATGGACAGATTCAAGTAAAATCAAGAATTAAAACACAGTGAATGGTATTTGAAGTGCTATATCCTAGACTGCACGCTGTAAATTTGTAAAATTTCAGGTAAAAACTCGTAGTTGTGGTTTACACAGTGACATTATTACAATCATTACGGTAATGTTGAATATTATAGTTAAGAACTGCATGATATTACGGTCTAATGTACATTTGACTAACTACAGTATTTTAACAAATGCACTAATGACATAAAGTTCACTAGAATTGACCTGATTAAAACCACAATGTCAATCAAACTGCTAAATACATCTGGAAACATTAACAAAGCAGCATTAGTAAATTATATTTTAAAATGAAACCAAAACAAATTTCCAGAGATTTCTTGAAATAGCCATTCACTGTAAGTTCTTTTGAAATTTATAATGTTTAATTAGTACAAGTATACGCACTACAGAATCAATCTGATCTGACTTAACGTTTTAATGCAGTCCAGTTGATTCAGTCGTATTAATATTTGAATAAAACCATATTAAACCTGTTAAAAAATTTAACATGCATGCACTGCATTTACAGCCTTGCTGATTAATGCAAGTCTGCAAGTGTTTGCATATGCAAGACCATTTCTTAACTCATCCCGTTTCCCAGTAGGAATGCAATTGAGGAAACTACCTTGCAATGATTAACATACAATAACAGCGTGCAAAATCTGCATGAAATATAACGCACATCCCCTACTCCCAACACTACTCTTCCCAGAAGTCTTGCCTCTTTTTTTTGTGTGTCTGTGAAATGTGTGTGTGTGCATGTACCACGCATGTTCCTCACTCCAGACTCGTGTTGTATGCGAGATCAGCCATCTGTCCGGACTGGTGGTGGTTCACAGGATGACATCCAACGTCTGTTTAGTGGGGGTTTGGCAAATTAGACCATCAGCAGAAAACATTGCTAGAAAAAAGAAAAAAAAAAACAGGCTGACATCAAGTGCTTGTGTGCGAGTTAACACAACAGCAGTGAAGTTAGAGGCCATATGACGCTTCATAATGTTTTCCATTTCCTTTAGTGTGTTATGCATCTGTTTGTGCATGCATAAGACATGCAAAGTTTGACATAATGCCATGACATAATGCCATGCAACATCTTTTACAAAGAAATAAAGCAAGATTGTAATGTTATTGCATGTTGTAGAGGCATTTTAAAATAAAAACTCTATAAAAACTCATGCCTGCAAAAGCGTTTTTCGATAAAGCTGCATGATGATCATCATCGTTGCTAGAATCTGATTGCAATAAGGTAAAACTGACACAATTATGATACAAATTATGGCAAAGGGTGTGACATTTTTGACACATACTTTGACACTTATTTAAAAATCATTGTGTCAGTGGCCAATCAGAGCACTTTAAACATTTAAAAAGCAGGAGCTTTGTTCCCCTATCTGCTTGTTAAGTGTGACGTCACACGAAGCGGCTTCCAGGTCCAAGCGCCATAAAACTGTATGAAGAGGCTCAACAAATGGTAATCATAAACGTTTATAAAGCGCTGTAATACTTTCGAAAATCACGGTCGTGATATATATGACCATGCCTAATATCAGATGGCAAAAAGTGTTAATTTTTAAAAAATAAATTGTTAAAATGTTGGTGTCTAAGATACAGCAAATTCAGTTTAATGTGTGATATGACTAAAAAGTGATCATAAACAAATATGTTCTCAATTAAAATGAGTACCGCCTATTTTCACCAATATGTAGGGCCAGACAGAATCTGTGGACTTTTTTGCTATTTCTGCGCAGAATTTTGTTAAAAATCTGCAGATTTATGTGGAATGATTTTGTATCATTACTAAAACCTTAATATATGAAATGCAAAGTAATACCTTTTTAACTTTTATTTAATGATTACCATGCAAATCCAATTAGATCCACTTTATTTGGTAAACAAAGCAAGTCTCTGATATAATAAATCTACTAAAATACAATAAAGAAAATATTACTTTACAAACTGCATTGTAAATAAATCATATTAACATTTTTATATTTGTCAATAATAATACTGAAATTAATAAAAAAAACTGAATAAATAAAAGTTTACACAAGTCAATAAACAAAATCAATGATGGGGTAAAAATCTGCGGAATTCTGCGCACGCAGATTCTGTGTGGGCCTACCGATACGTCACGACTTAACAAGCGGATACTCTCATTTACTATTACCTACATTACTCCACTAATATAGTTCACTTAAAGGAGTGAATAATAAACAGTGTGGTCTAATGCAGAAATTCATCTGGCATTCGAACTCTCACAGTGCATTATTGCCCCTCTCTAGACGTTCATCGGTTGTAGATGTTCATAAAACCAGCTTCTAATAGTAAAAAATGTCATTTTATTTTTTATAATCCCACTTGATAAAAACAGTCTGCATTGACATTTTTTTCCTTTGTACGTGCCCCCCCCCCCCCCCTTCTCATTAGCATAAGATGTTGGTCTTGCTTTTGAATCTGCCACTATGCTGACACACAGGCATTTGTAGCTCCGGTCTACACAATGCAATCTCATTTAAATTTAAAGCGACAGTCACCAAAACACGCCAATTTAGATTGAGGCGGCATGATATTTGAATAAAACTAAAATTATGATCTTTTATTTTTCTGTGATACGTATTGCAATATCGAGTATACTTTCACAAGATGAAATAAACATCTCTATTAGGAACAAATTAATACATTTAGATAGATTAGGATGGGTTTGTAGGGGAGTGCATCGGCGAAAAATATAATAAGCCAATCACAATCATTAATAAATACAGTGGAGCAAAAAATATATAAATGAAATAAACAGGTTTTCTGGTTGTCTAGCGGCATTTATGCAAACATGTGAATGATGTAAATAACACTGATTAGTCTTCATCTTATATGTACATAATTACAATTAATCCTTCTTAAAGTTATACCTCAAATGTTTTAAACCAGTGGTTCTCAAAGTGGCAGTTGTTAAACAATGGGGGGGGGGGGGGGGCTTGGCTTAATTTGATTTCCAAAAATCTAATTATTTCTATTAAACTTAGAATTATTGGGGTGTCACGGTGGCGCAGTGGGTAGTATGATCGCCTCACAGCAAGAAGGTCGCTGGTTCGAGCCTCAGCTGGGTCAGTTGGCATTTCTGTGTGGAGTTTGCATGTTCTCTCCGTGTTGGCGTGGGTTTCCTCCCAGTGCTCCGGTTTCCCCCACAGTCCAAAGCATGCGCTATAGGGGAATTAGGTAAGCTAAATTGTCCGTAGTGTATGGATGTTTCCCAGTGATGGGTTGCAGCTGGAAGGGCATCCGCTGCGTAACACATATGCTGGATAAGTTGGCGGTTCATTCCGTGGTGGCGACCACAGATTAATAAAGAGACTAAGCCGAAAAGAAAATGAATGAATGATATTAGAATAACCATATTTTATTCATAACCTACTGAAGAACAAACTAGTAGTTAATAGTAACACTGTTAACATGTTAATAATAAAAAATAAAAAAAAACATGCAAATAAAAAGCCATCAGCCTTTCGATTTTTTGCGACCCCTGGGATGATTACGTTATATTAAAGACACAGCAATAGCGTCAGATGCAGCATGTTGATTTTATGGCACCAGGTTAAACTTTCTGACACCTTTACAGCAGTCGCGTACATTAAAAATAAATACAGGCCACAACTGAACTTAGAGGATGGTCTCCGAGTGGCGTTCTCCAAAATTAAACAATGAATACACTTGAGCCTATTGGTATGTGTGCGTGTTATGTGTAGGTTTATATATTTATAACCACCTCAAGGAATATTAGGAATCGCGAGTCACTGGCATTGTTATTTTGGGGCTCGCAGGCTGAAAAGTTTTGGGAACCCTTGCTTAAAATTGCCTTTAATTGCTCACACAGTCTAATTTGTAGTAATTTTATGTTTAAACTTTGCAACGATTTTGCAACGTTTACAAATCCTGTATGTTAACATCTGTGGCTCCTGTTCAACTATAATGTTGACTTGACATTGCAGATGCCCACATTGCGATATCGATGCTGAAACGATATGTTGTGCAGGCTTAATTTGGATCAAAGCCTAAAAAGAGTTATAAAACATTATTTGTGTGGTATTTTAAACTGAAGCTTCACATACACACTCTAGGGACATCCAGGACTCATTTTATATCTTTAAATAATAATCGTTTATATCTTTTAAACCAGCATTTCCCAGCAAGGGGGTTCCTGGCCCACAAGGGGGCCTCAGCAAGCTCTGTGGGGGGTCGCGTCATGTTTTTTTTTTTTTTTTTTACAAATTTTAGCAGTGGACAAATAAGAGAACAATCATGTGGCCTTAGTTCATTTTATCCCCTGGCTGACCAAAAAAAAGCACAAATTTGTAGTTCGTACTCCACAAAAAAAGAGTCTCACTGATCCACCTTCAGCAGCTAATAGTAATGACCCAAGCCTACTGGAACCAGATGAGGAAGCTCCAAACATTTCGAGTCACATCGCTAGCAATACTGGAAACACCAAGATAGTTACCTGAACTATGGTTTTATTTCATTTTCTCGAAGCAAAGAGTCCCTGACCCAGCCACAGTGCATTATCTGTGCCAAAGTTCTTGCTAACAAATGCATGAGACCGTCCAAATTAATAAGACATTTGCAGACGACTCATCCTCAATACGGCAAGGTGTACCCAATACAAATGGTCTACTGATGTTTTGATTTTATGTTTTAAATTAGGCTATTATTTGTGCATAAATATATCTAGATATAGTAATAAACAAACCATCTTTTTTTGACATACCTACTGCAAACGTTTATGAGCAATAATATCAATAAATGTGGAGGCGGGCCTTACAATATTTTTTCAGAGGAAAAGGGGGTCTCAGGCAACAAAAGGTTGGGAACCACTGAATTCACTGAATTGTCTTATGCTCCTTTTCAGCACCATGGACAGCAGCCACTGAAGTCTGCAGAATGAGAACTGCTGGATGTTTCTAACTTTGGAAAAGCAGGATACACACTTCATGCCTGGGACATAAATATGCTCAGTGGTGACGCAGACCAGAAGCTGCTATGGATGTAGGCCCGAGCACCTTTAATCAAGCGCATCAGGACAGCGTCCAAACACACACAAATAAGACTCGCAGTCTCCGTGCAAACCATATGCAGCGCAATAAACTGGTGTTTCCCTCATAACAAACGTTTATGCACTAACAATTCCTTTTGGAATAAACAAAAGGCATGACCATGGTGAAGTTATGGGACGTTTTAACCTGACCACCAGCATTGCAGTTCCATGTTAAAACATCCCGCGTTAGAAAATCCATCACTCCGGACGCTCGGAAATCCTCTGTCGGTGGTGCGCCTGCCATGCGTGCTCGCGCGGGACTCCTCTACCTGCTGGTGCAAGTGCTGGCAAGAGCGAGAGGCCAGTACGACCTGTGCAAGTCTCTTGTGAGCACGGATGAAGGCGCCATGTGGGAGCATTATGCGTGCCAACCTAAAGCCCAGTCCATGAAGGAGTACATGCGCATCCGTGTGGAGCCACCGGGCATCACCTGCGGGAACCCGCCTGAGAGATTCTGCACACTGGTGAGTCCAACACACCATGTAGTCGGATAAATGTGTAAAAGCCATTTCTTTTGAAATGCTGTTTTGGGCTGCATGATATTAGAAAAAATTACATTGCAATAGTATATAGTGTTTCTGCTATAGATTTTGTGATATAGAGTTGAAGTCAAAATTATTATTATTTGTTTAATAACAGAGAGAAGCTTTTTTTCAACACATTTTCAACATAATAGTTTTAATAACATATTTCTAACTACTTTATTTTGTCTTTTTCATGATGACAATACATTACATTTTATTAGCTTTTTTGCAAGACACTAGTTTTCAGCTCAAAGTGCAATTTAAAGGCTTAACTAGGTTATGGTAACTAGGCTAGTTAGGATGATAAGGCAAGTTATTGGATAACATTGTTTTGTTCTGTAGACAATCTGAAAAAGCATATATTTCTAAAGGGGGCTAATAATACTTTTAAATGGTTAAAAACTGACACATATATGTATATATATATATATATATATGTCAGTTTTATATGTCAGCGTTACCTAATTCAATTACAAAACAAATGTAACTGTAATTCGTTACAGTTACTGAGAAAAAATGTGTAATTAAATTACAGTTACTTATAAAAATGGTAAAGATTACAAATGAGGTTACATATAAAAAGTTTCTTTAAAAATTTGGGATATGCTGAATAATATTAATCTGTTGCTCTGCCTGTTTTTGATATGCACAATGCCTTCTGCTAAGGCCATTTATTAAAGTGGTGCTATAACCATTTCTCAGTAGCGTGATGGTAGCGTCACTACTTTCTAAATCAAATAGCTTTTCAGCAGCGAAGCTATATTTTTAAGTCAAGTAGCGCAGTAGCGTCCACGCAAGCTACATTTACCGATTGCGGATCAATAAGTGATTGCACCGGCATTCACAGAGCTGTGAGGCCAGTTTATAGCTGATGAAATAAAGCCATATGATGGCGAGAATGACGATTTCTTATTCTACCAGTTTTTTCTGTGGTACTGCCACCTCTCTCTTTGGTCGGTGATGTCGCCAACCAAGGCTAACACAAGAAATTTGCTTGATGGAAAGATGACTGAGGGAGAGGAGGTCTATATATATAGTTTGCTGTAGTAAAGGCTGAAGTATTCTATGGTAATTACTATTAGATCATGATAGTTACTAATGATACTACATTATGTAGTGTAATTTATTAATAAAGATTATAATATATATATATACAATATAATGCTCATTCCTAAAAATTTTCCCTTTACTATTAATTACTATAGTATTTTAAATGCGTAACAGCTGGTTTTATTGGATTTGTAGTTTTTGCTGTTATATACTATAGTTTGTTTCAGTTTGGTACAGCATATTATCTACAGTAAATAACTGAACTGAACAGTTATGCCTCATATGTTTCATTGACAGTTTTATTGATCACTAAGATATGATTGACTTGGATTTAAGTTGCTTCGATTTAAAAAATGAAAATTGCAAAAATAGCGTAGATGTATTTTTTTATTGCAAATGCTACAAAGATCACCCTGCACAGCTAACTACAATTTAGATTTTGTAACAACAGTAAACAATGTTTTTGCTATAAGGTCTGGTTTTGTGGTGGCTGTACTTTAAAATTAAATTAATATAATCTTAATTCAAGTGATGAAAGATTTAGAAACTCTAACAGTAAACAGAGCTACTGTAAGCTCACTCCTGCTTGGTATAAATGCTTGAAAATATCCATTATAAACTTAAAAGTAATCCAAAAGTAATCAGATGTAATCAGTTACTTTACTTACTTAAAGTAATTGAAAAGGTACAAATTGCAATGTTGATGCTGAAACGATATATTGTGTAGCTGTAATACCATGCATGAAATGTCCAATGACATACTTCAAAAGATCTAACGTTTCCTAAAAGTCTTATGATGTTGTCGATGTTTGCTTAGGAGTTGCTATTGAGTTCTGGATTTTTTCCAAAGTGTTGCTATGTTGTTTCTGTGGTGTTTTCTAGTATGTTTCCATGTGGCATACTAATTCTAATCTTGCATACTGTTTAGCAGAGACAGTAGCTGCATCCCAAATGACACACCATGCACTTATACACTCAACTGCGTAGTGTATGAGTGTAGTGTCTTCCCAAATGGATCTTTTTTTTACTAACCAGACATCTGAAAAAACTTTCCTCAGTCATTTATTATCAATTGCCAAATTATTTAAATAAATAGTACCCTTTATGAGCACAACCGCGTTCACAAACAGGACACAGTGAAATCATATTGGTATAGGAATTTTGCTTGCACACTCTAAAGTAAATAAAATAATCCAAACTTAGCACCCGGTAGCTCCTCCCCTTCCTCTACATTGTGAAATAACACTTCTTTTTATTGGCTGGATATTGTAAGTACATCATCTCAGTGTTTAAAGTGCACTTCTTCCTTTTAGGATTTTTTCGGTGTGAATGCACTGCACTATTTATACCAAAATAGGCATAGAATTCTGCATAAGCATGCAATTTGGGACGCGCCTACTGTAGTGTGTGAAATAGGGAAGTAGGGTGTGTTATAAATACACAGCATTAGTTCCTGCTTCCCACAACCTGAAGTTCAAAGTTTACATGTCACATGGTCAGCAGGCTTGACAGATCTGTGTTTGTCCTTCCATGTTTTCTCCGCTCGTTAGCCCGACAAAGACAATTAATGAAGTGATGTAACGTTTTCCCAGTAGCTGTAACTGATTTGCGTATAAGCTGGTAAGTGGGCCCTCGTCATACTAAGATTACTCCTGGCAGTTGTACTTGTTTATTTGATTAACTGCGGAAGCACTGACTTTGCTTTAGTCTTTGTTTCCGCTTTGTTTTAAAAATAAAAACTTATAAAACTCATACAAGACTTGCTAGTGTATTAACACTAAATGTACAATTTCTGTTTAAGGTCTCATTTTGGTGTCTGCTTTAAATTAAAAGTACAGGATTTAGTATACAAAGAAAGTATTTATTTCTACAAATCCCTGTCAAAGTTTTTGGTACAGTATATAAGGCACTATTGACTCATAAAGGAGCTTGCTACTTTGTAATAATTAAGATGTTTTTATGTTTTATACTCACCAAAGTTGCATTTATTTAATAACAAATTCTGTAAAATAATTATTAATATTAGAAATTGTTATTGTATAACAGGAAAATTCATCAATTTTCCTTCGGCTTAGTCCCTTATTTATCAGGGGTTGCCACAGTGGAATTACCCCTCCAACTATTCCAGCATATGTTTTTACGCAATGGATGCCCTTCCTGGGAAACACCCATACACACACACTCATACTCATACATTACGGACTGTTTAGTTCATCCAATTCACCTATAGCACGTCTTTGGAAACCCACGCTAACACAGGGAGAACATGCAAACTCCACACAGAAATGTCAACTGGTCCAGCCGGGACTCGAACCAGCGACCTTCTTGCTGTGAGGTGACATTGCTAACCACTGAGCTACCATATATAATAATCATTCATTCATTCATTTTCTTTTCCCTTTATTAATCTGGGGTCGCAAAAGCAGAATAAACCGCCAACTTATCCAGCATCAGTTTCACGCAGTGGATGCCCTTCCAGCCGCAACCCTTCTCTGGGAAACATCCACACACACTCATACACTACGGACAATTTAGCCTATCAAATTTACCTGTACCGCATGTCTTTAGACTGTGGGGGAAACCGGAGCACCCGGAGGAAACCCACGCCAACGCAGGGAGAACATGCAAACTCCACACAGAAACGCCCAGCCGAGGCTCGAACCAGCAACCTTTTTGCTGTGAGTCGACAGCACTACCTACTGCTCCACTGCGTCGCCCCATATATAATAATAATTTCTAATATTAATAATGATTTTACAGAATTTGTAGTTAAATAAATGCCACTTTGGTGAGTATAAAACAAAAACATTACGAATTAATGAATCTCTACTTGTGTATTTCAGTGTCATACGACCCTAATATGCTGATGGTCAAGAAACATTTTTGATTACTATCAATGTTGATAATATTCAATTTAACACTGTAAAGTCCATAGCAGGAACAGCATGGTGGCTCAGTGGTTAGCACTGTTGCTTCACAGCAAGAAGGTCACTGGTTCGAGTCTCGACTGGGCCAGTTGGCATTTGCTCCAGTTTCCCCCACAGTCCAAACACATGTGCTACAGGTGAATTGGATGAACTAAATTGGAAATAGCATATGAGTGTGTATGGGTATTTTCCAGTACTGGGTAGCAGCTGGAAGGGAATCCACTGCATAAAACATATACTGGAATAGTTGGCGGTTCATTCCGCTGTGGCAACCTCTAAAAGAGAGACTAAGCCGAAAGAAAATTAATGAATGAATACATGAAAGTCAGCGGCATCATATTTAATACACAGATTTCTAAAGTCTGTTGAAAAACCTGTTGTACGTAATCTGCCATGGAAAGACTCTAAAAATGTTGTCCTTGATCTGTCTTGGGACAACATGAATGAATTTTATGGACCCTTGAATTTGTTTTTACAGAGCAGGATTTATATTCTTGTGGACCAGTGTCGGGAGTACTTTTCTTCAGAAAAAGTGATTACTTTTCATTTTTAGGTAATTTATTTACAGTTACTTTTGGTATACTTGCTTCCAAACTGTACATAAATTCAACAGTTCCATATAAATCAATTCTTTTTTTTTTGTTATACAAATATATTTTGCAGCATAACTCTATTTTTCAAGACAATTGCATATGTTTAGGAACAAATACATTGAGAAATTAGTTCATGACAACTTAAGGTACAAATTCACAGAAACACAATTGTATATTCATTCATTTTCCTTCAGCTTAGTCTCTATTTCAGAGGTCACCACAGTGGAATAAACCGCCAACTATTCTGGCATATTTTTATTGTGGACAGCACGGTGGCTCAGTGTAGTGATGAGCGATACCACAAGGTTTTTATGCTATACGATACTGATACTTTTTGTAAAATTTTTGATGATATCGATACAGATACCACTTACTATTTAAAATGTTAATGTGATTTCCAAAATAATGTTAATAAAAAGAATCATTACATGTAAAAAAAAAAAAAAAAATAAATATATATATATATATATATATATATATATATATATTATTACTATTAATATTATTATTATACACATATATAAGTGTGTGTGTGTGTGTGTGTGTGTGTGTGTGTTCTTTTTAATGTAAACTTTATACATGCTTTGGCAAAACATGTGTAACATTTGTCATGCCAATAAAGCAACTATTGAATTGAGAGAGAGGGAGGGAATTGAATAAATTAAATTGCTTGTTGTGAATGTGTATGGGTGTTTCCCAGTACCGGGTTGCAGCTGGAAGGGCATCCGCTGTGTACAACATATGCTGGAAAAGTTGGTGGTTTATTCCGCTGTGGTGACCCCTGATTAATAAAGGGACTACGCCGAAGGAAAATTAATGAATGAATACATTTTTAATGTGGGCGACGCAGTGGCGCAGTAGGTAGTGCTGTTGCCTCACAGCAAGAAGGTCGCTGGTTCGAGCCTCGGCTGGGTCAGTTGGTGTTTCTGTGTGGAGTTTGTAGAGATACACTGGTCTCACGGTTCGGTTACGATTATCATGCCATCGATTCGGTTCAATTCGATATCTCGGTGCATCACGGTGCATTGACGATGCTTTCCATACACAGTTTTATATTTTCTTCGCAGCACAGCAATTATTGTATTAAAATATATTAATATATTTATATACTATTTGTAATACAATTTTGTCCTTTAATACAAACAGATATATAAACTGTACCTTTAAACAACACAAGCATTTATAGCAAATAATATAAACAAATATGAATATCCCGCTCACTTTCTGATCCTTGTCTATCAAGTTCTCTTACACCCGCTCAACAGAAAGGGCTGCGATTGGCTCTTGCGCGCTGCGCTCTTCACAGATGAGTGACACTGTGCCACAGTGTGTGTGTGTGTGTGTGTGTGTGTGTGTGTGTGTGTGTGTGGGTGTGTGAGAGAGAGTTTACTTTCATTCTCTCAATCTCTGTAAAATAGGGGCTACTGCTGTAAGTGTCAGTGAAAGTCTGTCCAGCAAACACACACGCAGTGAAATTGTGCACAGTTTCTGCGTTTTTAAGTAGTTTAGAGCGTTGTAAATACTCGCGCTCACAGCCCGCCTCCTTCGCCATAGTAAGCTACGGCATCAGCGCATATGAGATAAATGACGTCAGTACATAATAACCGGTTATGATTATTACTGAACCGATATTGAAATGTCTGCGTCTGCATCGCGATGCACAGACGAAACAATTAATTTTGACACCCCTAGGAGTTTGGGTGTTCTCTCGTTTGCGTGGGTTTCCCCCACAGTCCAAAGACATGCGGTACAGGTGAATTGGGTAGGCTAAATTGTCCGTAGTGTATGAGTGTGAATGAGTGTGTGGATGATTCCCAGAGATGGGTTGCGGCTGGAAGGGCATCCGCTGCATAAAATCGTGCTGGATAAGTTGGCGGTTCATTTTACTGTGGTGACCCCTAATGAATAAAGGGACTACGCCAAAGGAAAATGAATGAATACATTTTTAATGTCTATACATTGGGATTTATGAGTTTTAGCATTGATTCAAGTAATGAAATGACTTATTGAGTAACTAAGTTACTTTTCAGACAAAGTAATGAGAAAAGTAATATAAATACAATTTTAATGGTATAATTAGTAATGAATTACTTTTTTTAAAGTAACTTACTCAACACTGTGTAAGAGTCTAAATTATTATATGCATTTGTTTATATGGCAAAACATGTCTTTTTCACCAAAGGAGGTCCATACTGACTCCAAGGGCAGATACTGATAAGAACAGGGCCTGTTATGTGGACTTTGGGGGGACGATGTGGTCACATGTTGATTGATCGGTTTGTATGTCTCAGTATTTGGGCTTTGGTCACACGGTCAAGAAAGATACAAAATAGATGTTAAACTTTGCTCTGTTTCTTTTCTTGCTCTGCGCTTTTCCTGCTCTGTCTCTCTCCCACTCCATCCCCGTCTCTCCCTCTTTCTGTCTGGTAACTTTAATTTACATCTAATCTGGGTCAAATTTTTATCATATGTTTTTATCATTTTCATGTTTTATAATTTTATAAGGTTATTTGTAACTAATTCAGTTGTAACCATAGAGAATTATTGTCATTAAATCATTTAATTTTCAACTATTTGTGAATTACTTTTGATTAGAGAGAACTCTGGACGCCTCACACCCTGCACACTACCTGTTCTAATTGTTACCGTCTGGTCGGCGCTACAGAGCACCAGGCACAAAAACAGCCAGACACTGGAAAAGTTTATTTTCTCAGGCCATCTTCCTCATGAACAGTTATATATTCTACTACTGTGCAATAAACGTGCAATACTTTCTCATACGCACTTGTACACAGCACCTTATAACAATATACAATGCAATACTTTCTCCATTCGCATTGGTACACAGCACCTTATAACCTGTATATTCACAACATATCTGTACATACAATTCAACATTCAGACCTTTTGACTAGCTGCATCTCTGTTTAATGTTTATTGCCTTTTTCTATTCTTATATTTAATTTAGTGTTGTCACTTGTCACTTTATGTACCTTGGAAGCTTCTGTTGCCAAAACAAATTCCTTGTGTGTGTGTGTGAAGCACACTTGGCAGTAAAACTGATTCTGATTAAACATCAACACTTAATTGCTCCATACTGCGATACAACACAATCACATAATAGCAACGCTCTCCCACATTTTTAGCTATTAATACTGCTCTTATTTATGTTTTTGGTATAAGATTGCAGAAGGATGGTTTGACTAGAGTGTATAGCTTTTTTTTACTAACAAACTGATTGTACCGACATTCCTTACAACTGCTGTGGCCAACGTGACGCATTTAATTTTTTCAGGATTTCAATTCTCAGATGTTTCTTGAGCACTGAATCAGTTCGTCACAATTGGCACAATAGTAACTCTAACCCTAATCAAAAAGGCTTGTTAATATCTGAATGGGACAGACCCTTGCCAGATGTTTCCAATCCATTTTATGTCAACCATTCATGTGGTCCATGCAAACTAAGCAGAGCTCGTATAATACTGCCAACCTGCGGTCATCATGTGGGTGGAGGTCTTAAAAGCAGTGTTAATTTGAGCAGGATCTGTTGTGCAGGTCACAAACCGCAGCAAAAGAAAAAAAATGCAGCTGAGGTCAGCACGCACGGAGAGCAGAAGGCCGAGGTGTTGTTTACCCACGTGGGTTTGTTGGCAGAGTTGGGCCCACAGGAGCAGAGGACTGCTAGGATGTTGAATTCTGCCTCTTAAACAGCAGGATTTTCTCAAGGACAAGGAGGTCATGAGAATAATGATGACAACCCATAGAATCAAATAATATTTCCTCTGTCAGTGATCTATTAGTAAGAAAATAGGATTGGTGTTTGCTAGTACTACAATGTTTTGGGAGGTCGCCAAAGTGTTGCTATGCTGACAATAATATAATTCTTTCTTTTCGGCTTAGTCCCTTTATTAATCTGGGGTCGCCACAGCGTAATGAACCGCCAACTTATCCAGCACGACTTTACGCAGCGGATGCCCTTCCAGCCGCAACCCATCTCTGTGAAATGAATAATATAATATAATATTAATAATGCATTCCATCTGTTGATTCATTCTGTTCCAGTAGTCAATAGGTTTAGTGGATGGTTGTCAATGTGATGCTATGCAGTAATAATATACAGTAAATTACAGTAGTAATATACAGTAAATAAGGTGTTTAGAGTGGTTGCCAAGGTGTTGCTATGCTAAATAATATAATAATAATAATATATTCTGTTGATCCATTCTCTTCCATTAGTCAATAAGTTTAGTAGATGGTTGCCAATGTGTTGCAATTAGGGCTGCTCGATTGTGGCTAAAATGAGAATCATAATTTTTTTGTGTGCTTAAAATCAAGATCACGATTTTCTCACAATTCTGTAAATGTAAAATAAAGGTTATTATGAGAAGGCTATTATTATTTCTCAAACATATGGTAAAACAATAATAATATTAGGCCTATGTGTAGGTCTACTGTAAGTTAAAATGCTAAATGTTGTATAGACTTGGAACAGTGGACTTGAATAGACTTTAAATACGCCTGGTTGTTAATTCACATTAAAGTGATGACTTTACCCATTTACATTTTGATATTAGCAACTTAACAGACACCAAAAATGTTGAGGCGCTGTGTAGCTGCATATTTATATGAGCGTCATCTTCACTGTATGCATATTTATAACAAAATGGAGCCGATAACATAACTGCCTCCTTTCATTTTCATTGAAAAATATAAAACATACCCTCTGTTTTGCTGAATATCACTTTTAATAATCATAAATGGCCATTATAAAAGTATAACATACAATAAGTTTATACATTATTGGAAATAAAGGCAAGCAATCAGTCAAATGTGCAGAATAAGTGTACTTGGTAACATGAATTAATATATTAACCTAACTTATCTTTGCGCTCAGCCAAAACACATTACCTGAGAACAAGTAATAGATTCAATAGACCAAAGTCTGAAAATATGTCGTTAGACAACAAGATGAATTAAATATCACGCTTAACAAATATAGTGAGATTATCCAGCGGTGGATCCTTGATGAACAGTCTGACATGCACAGCTCTCATATGTGTAGATGTGCTCAAAGCAAGCCAGAGTGTGTGTGATGTGATCTGATCTGTTCAGAAATGCTAGGTGAAACACCAGTGTGGACGCAGATCGTTTTCATTCTAAAACGCTGTTTTAAAACCAAAATGTATTAGTGTAAACTGGGCCTAAAGTAGTCATGGCAGGCACGCGCGCATTATTACATTAAGATGGAAATTACATGTTTGGGTGAATTATACCTCGGCCCTCACGGAATCTGCGCGCGCAGAATTCCGCAGATTTTTCACAGATTTTCCGCAGATTTTCGCAGATTTTTAGCCCATCATTAATTCTGTTTATTTACTTACAGTCAACTATTTACTGTTAATCTAATTGGATTTGCATTTTAAACATTAAATATAAGTTAAAAAGATATTATTTTTCATTTCACATTTTAAGGTTTTAGTTATGATACTCCTAGAATAATTCCGCAGAAATCTGCAGATTTTTACCAAAATTCTCTGCAGAAATAGCAAAAAACGTCCGCAGATTCCGTCTGGCCCTAATTATACCTTATAAATACAGTATGTGACACTTTTAACACCATTTGGAGGTGTCCATGTTGCTGAGCAACGTATATAAAACAATGTGAAGACTTGTGCGACCATCTTTACGCTTCTCTCTTGACCTTGAAAATATAATTGACTGAATCGTAGAAAAGCTGAATTGAGATTGTGTGTAGGGTCGAATCTAGATCGTGATTTTTTTTTGAGTAATCGTGCAGCCCTAGTTGCAATGCCGTTGATAAGGTGTTTTACCCAGCATACGCCTCTCAAGCTACAACCCAGTACTGGGAAACACCCATACACACTCGTTCACTCACATGCTCATACACTACAAACTATTTATCTTATTCAAATCCCCTATAGCGCATGTGTTTGGACTGTGTGGGAAACCAGAGCACTCATAGGAAACACACATCAACACGGGGAGAACATGCAAACTCCATTTTGAGGAGTTTGGCCCAGCCGGGACTCGAACCAGTGACTTTCTTGCTGTGAGGTGACAGTGATACCCACTGCGCCACCATGTCCCCCATGTTACTCCATTCAATTAAAAATTAATATGAACTTATTTATTTATTTATTTTTATTTCAGCTAGTTGCCAAAACAAAGTCTCTACTAAAATAACCTAAAGTAAAATAATTAATAAAAAAGTATAAAACTATACAGACAATTAAAAAAAACTGAAATAAAAAATACAAAACATAATAATAAAAGCAAAAAAATGAACGAAATATTAAGTAAAATGACTAAAATAGTACAAAATAAAAATCTTTATAAAAATATATCTTTTTTTTTTACATATGCATACGTCATATGAATGAAAACTGAAATAGCATCTCTGTTTGCTTCAGTTTAAAGCTTAACCTTGAGTTTGAGCAACAGTAACAGTGATGCTTGACTTTGCCAAGAAATAAAGAAGCAAAAGGGGGGCTGGAAGAGAACAAGAGCATAAATAAATACTAGTGTCAAGGGAAAAGAGGTAATACAACCCTGATCAAATTATCCAGACACTGCAATGTCGTGCACACACACACACACACACATACACACACAAACTTTGTTCACAGCAAATGACTGTGAAGGAATTGAACCTCACAATAAAGCCGCTGATGGGACTCTGCAGACAAAAAAACACACACATGCTGTTATTACTTTTGCATGAGAGCCGGAAATGGACACAGCTCTCACATACTTAACAGTTAATGATCTATTTAATGTCAGCCTAAAGGAGCTGCATTTTCTCTTACTCTCTCACACACACATACTTACGCAAACGCAATTTGAAGAGATACTTCACCTAGAAATCAATTCTGTCATCATTTATTCAGCCGTTTGCCTTGCTTGACTTGGAATATGGGTCTCAAATTTCAGACTTTATGATGCTTTTACTTTATGATGCTTTTCGGTCGTCATCTGTTCACAATTCCTTTGAATTGCATGGAAAATTAGCAAATGATAAACATTTATGGATAACTAAATCTTTTAAACCTTTCTAGATTGATAAATAAAACCAACAAATAGTTCTTGTTATAAATAAAATGTAATATCCTGTAATTTATACACTATTAAAATGGACAGTTCATCCAAAAATCATAGCTCTTAACCATTGTGAATCTTGAAGGACTACGATTTTATCCATTTAAATAGTGTGTAAATAATTTTTGAAAATGATTATTATGCACATATAACCACTTTTATTATGGCATAATTTTTTAAAGCTTAGCAGAATTTATATCCCTATTCACTTTCATTGCATGTAAAATTCAGCAAAGCATCTCCTTTTGTGTTTTATAGTAAGTAAATGATGATGATCTTAGGGTGAGATATCCTTATATATAAAGTAAAATAAAATAAAATATTTATTTTTTTAAATTTACTGTTATTTCTATGCTTGTGGGGACATTTAATTGAACATTTGGTCCCCACAATGCAAGGTATACAAGGCGCGCCCACATGCACACACACAAACTCTTGAGTGTGGGATTGTTGTGCTGGAGTCGCCGCTAATGGACTGGCCTCTGGAATGTTGCTCAGGTCGTCCCAAGCTCTTTAATATTGATGCGGCCCTTAATGGTCCCGCAAGCAGACATCCACAGCGCAGCCCAACATTTTCCTTTTACATTCTAGACATGACGGGGTCGGACAGGCTGGCACAGTCAGCACTTTACAGCAGACGGGATCCTCCCTAGCATCTCTCTATCCAAGAAAATGACAAATGCAGATGACGGAGAAAAGCCGGCTGGAAAGCCACCGTTAACCCGACAGCTTGGTTAAAATTACAGAGAGCGCTTAACAATGTTTAAAATAGAGATTGTGTTGTGAAAACACAAACACACATGCACACATCTTACTCTGCAGTCCAAAACAGATCAGCTAATAAAGCTAAAATGCAAAACGTCTTGTTTAGACTTAAACTGATTTCTAGATATATTCATCAATGCATGACTGCTTATGTTTATTTACGCATTATTAACACTTATTCAATGTTCAGAAACCTAAACGCATGTTCACAAGGAGGTAGCAAGACTATAAAAACACTATTATTCATAAACAACAACAACAAATAGAAAACTGAATAAATAAACAAACAAATAAGCAAATAAATAAATAATATATATATTTTTTTATTTTATTTTATTATGAGTAAAATAAAAAAATGTGTAAATGTAAAACAGCGTTCAGAAACCTAAACATTATTAGTGATAAACAATAACAACAGCAACATTTTTTATATTTTTGGGAAAATAAATAAGTAAATAAATAATTAAATAAAACAAAACATTTATTTTGTACTATTTTGTTTTATTATGAGCAAAAAATTGCAAATGACAAAAGTCTTGTCGCCTATCTAAGTTTTAGGAGCACCAAATAATAACTTGACTTCTAGTTGATCATTTGGTATCAGAAGTGGCTTATATGAAAGCCGAAGACCTCTAGGTTACGCTTATTTTACCAAAATATAATATGATCATGCCTTGATTTTTAATTATTTAATTAGGACAGTAAGATCTGACTTTGCTTAGACAAAAGTCTTGTCATTTAACAGAAATAATGTCCAGTATAGAATATAAAGTCATGCTGCAGTGGAAACAGAATGAATATTGTGTCTATCCATACATCTCTGCAATTACTCAAATCAGTTATTAATAAAGTCATCTAGAATGACAAAGAAAGCGTTCTTGCAGGACTCCCAGAGTTCATCAAGATTCTTTCGATTTATCTTCAAAGCCTCTTCCATCTTATCCCAGACACGCTCAATAATGTTCATGTCTGGTGACTGGGTTGGCCATTCCTGGAGCACCTTGACCTTCTAATGGGTGGCACAAATGTCTTGATACCTCAGGCTGTTGCCATCCACTCTGCAGATTTCTCGCATACCCCCATACTGAATGTAACTCCAAACCATGATTTTTCCTTCACCAAACTTGACTGATTTCTGTGAGAATCGTGGGTCCATGCGGGTTCCAGTAGGTCTTCTGCAGTATTTGTGATGATTAGGATGCCGTTCAACAGATGATTCATCGGAAAACTACACCTTCTGCCACTTTTCCAAATGATCAACTAGAAGTCAAGTTATTATTTGTTGCTCTTACAACTGGAATCGTCCACAAGACTTTTGTCAGGTAGTGTAGTGTTTAACTTCAGAAACCTAAAGACATGCCCACAATGAGGTATAAAGACTTTAAAAACACTTAAAAATAAATAAATAATTAAATAAAACATTTATTTTTTATGATTTTATTTTATCATGAAAAATAGTGTACTGTAAATAAAAGTAAATATAAAATAATCTACTGTAAAATAAACTTTTTATTCAAGGCCTTTGGCAATTTTTAAAGAAAAAAAACACCATCCAGTTAAATCAGTTCCAAAATAATAAATCCCGACCTACATTTTATCCCCTCTTTTTTACATTATTTCACTTGAAAATAGGTCAGATAATAAGTTGCAAATGTTATTTCACGTTGACTGTAATCATCTTGCATCTCACAGCAGCTGCTCTTTTTCTAGTCTGTGCATGCATGTGTGTGTGTGTGTGTCCCAGTTTGTACATGCTTCTGCCCAGCATCCAAAATTAACACTCACTGAGCTGCATGTGTGAGTAAAAATGGCCTTTGCAGAGTAAAGGTTTGTTCACACCAGAGATGATCACTAGTTTATATATATAAAAAATGTTGGCAGTAGAATTTGTAATGTTTTTAAAGAGGGACAGCTTTTAAAGGGACAGACTACAAAACTGCAGCACACTTACAGTGAGTAAAAAGTAATTGTGCAGTGGCGTGGATGCTAATCTAGTTATATTTAGTTATTTGTTTTTGGTGTAAACATACACAAATGCTTGTAAATCACACTGTATGTTGTTATTATTTACGTATTTATTATGTGATTTTATTTTAGATAGTTGTCAAATAAATTGACTAAAAATTACATTTAAATTGAACAGTAAACTCTAAATAAAAATAAAATTCAAAGATAATATAATGGAACTCATTCATTCATTCATTTAGCTTAGTCACTACTTCAGAGGTCACCACAGCAGAATGAACCGCCAACTATTCCAGCATATGTTTTACACAGCTGATGCCCTTCCAGCTGCAACCCAGTACTGGGAAACATCCGTACACTCTCACATTCACACACACATACACTACGGCCAATTTAGTTTATTCAATTCCCCTATAGCGCATGTCTTTAGACTGTGGGGGAAACCGGAGCACCAGGAGGAAACCCACGCCAACACCGGGAGAACATGCAAACTCCACACAGAAATGCCAACTGACCCAGCCGGGACTCGAACCAGCAACCTTCTTGCTGTGAGGCGACAGAGCTAACCACTGAGCCACCGTGCCACCCAAAAAAGTAATTGAAAATATTAAAAATAAAGTTTATGTGGCTGATCTGCCTTGTTTTGTACAGTATATGATGCTGCACAATAATATTTACAATAACTCAGGCAAAACATCAAAATAATTCCATTAATGTAGTTACAAAAGGTGTATTTTATACAATAAAATAATGCACTTTCATAGCAAAAATTTTAGTTGGGGATGCTAATATAGTTTTTTTTATATATAGTTATAGTTTAATTGTAGGTTTTAAAGTGAAAAATAATGTTATTCTGCCAATGTTTGCTTTATCCTGACAATGTTTGTCAATCAAAATGCGTGTTTAAACACATTTAAAAATAACTGTAAACTCGGAAGAATATAATAATAATAATAATAATCTCCCGGATAGCAAGATAAGGAGACTCTCTAAAATTCCTGCTCCCTATCAAGGACACCTGTTGGACTCTACAGGCTTACACACACACACACACATACACAGCTACAGATAGACTTTCACTATCTAACCCTTCTTCCCACGCCTTCGTGTGCTTTCATCCACTGGAGGGGGTAGGCGGGTCTGTGACCAGCGCCTTCATGGCTGCAGGAGCGGACGGCTGCCCGCCCTTGCCGGACTATATCCACACCCCCTTTCCCACCCCCTGTTGCGATGTATGTCAAATATACACACACACAGACACACTCACACACAGGCCACTTTATTAGGTACACCTTATTAGTACCGGGTTGGACCCCCTTTTGCCTTTAGAACTGCCTTAATCCTTCGTGGCATAGATTCAACAAGGAACTGGAAACATTCCTCAGAAATGTTGCTCCATATTGACATTGTGGAGAAGTGAGACTTCTCCCCTCCGTCTCTGACGGCCGCACCGGCACACACACACACACACACACACACACACACACACACACA
>CAIGQZ010014538.1:251702-262266 GCA_903798205.1 Danio tinwini
AAGCTTTTACATTTTTCTGTAATAAAGATTCAACTCATAAAAAAAAAAAAAGAAATTGGCCTTTTTGAATTGCTGTCACGGTGGCGCAGTGGGTGACACGATCACCTCACAGCAAGAAGGTCGCTGGTTTGAGCCTCAGCTGGGTCAGTTGGCATTTCTGTGTGGAGTTTGCATGTTCTCTCCGTGTTTGTGTGGGTTTCCTCCAGGTGCTCTGGTTTCCCCCATAGTCCAAAAACATGCGCTATAGGTGAATTGGGTAAATTGTCTAGTGTATGTGTGTGTATGGGTGTTTCACAGTGATGGGTTGCAGCTGGAAGGGCATCTGCTGTGTAAAACATGTGTTGGATAAGTTGGCGGTTCATTCCGCTGTGGCGACCCCAGATTAAAAAAGGGACTAAGCCGAAAAGAAAACGAATGAATGAATGATTGAATGAATGAATGAATGAATGAATGAATGAAAAAGAAATTGATGCATTCATCTTAAAGGTTTATTACAAATGCTAGTAAGCTAAATTTTTAGAAATCATAACTCGCGAGTGCAACCCTTATATATTTGTTAACTAAATATTTGGTCTAATTTAATCATTTGATTATGCTTCCAGCCACCAATAACACTGCAGCGCTGTCAGCTCCATTTAACACATTTGATCTCCCAAAAAGCACAGAAAACACAAAGAAAAGTCTGCCGAAAATCCATCTGGGGCTGCGATGAAGATCCAGCTCAGGCAAGATGCTGCTTTAGAAGGAAGCTGCCTATGTTGACTATAGTCAGCGAGAACAGACTAGGCTTTGCAACAGACGTACACTTCAAAGTGTATTCCTCAGAGTGTTGTATTCTTAGTGATGTTCTCGTAAACCAAATGGAGCTCACATTGTGTTCTCAGTTTCTTAAAGACTGCTATAACTCACTCTCTCACACACACACACACACACACACACACACACACACACACACACACACACAGCTACAGTAAGAAGGTCTAAAGGTGTATAAATCCATAGAGACACAAGGAGAGAGAGACAGATTAACCGATTTTACTACACTTATGCTGTACTCTAACTGACTGCGTTGTACTGTATGAGGTAAAGTTCTCCAGTTTAACAGTGATGTAATGTCCCAGTTGGTTGGTTTAACAGGCTGCTATATGGACGCCGTGACAGGGATCTAGCTCCATGCTGA
Source organism: Danio tinwini (assembly GCA_903798205.1). Lineage (NCBI taxonomy): Eukaryota > Metazoa > Chordata > Actinopteri > Cypriniformes > Danionidae > Danio > Danio tinwini. The sequence goes on from CAIGQZ010014538.1 coordinate 252,883, forward strand.
TTGTTGTCGCAGCGACAGGATTCCAGCGTGGATAATTGCTCTAGGAGCTTAGTGATGTGGGCCACCTGCCGGAACAGTTGGCCACGTATATGTGTGTGTGCGCGTGTGTTTATATGGGGCAGGAGGATGGGATTGTCTGAAAAGCGTATACATGATAGTTTTGCATCTTTTGCCACATGCAATTTTGGGCCAAGGTCATCCACAAACAAAAATTATTAATACACTGTTAACGATTTTTTTGTAAATTACACAGTATTTAACTGTAATATATGAACTGTATTTTATTGTAGGACAGTTATGCTGTATGTTTCTGTAATTTAAAGTTGCATTGCGAAAATGACTACATTTTACACTAAAGATATTTAGATTAGATTAGATTAGATTAGATTCAACTTTATTGTCATCACACATGTACAAGTACAAGGAAACGAAATGCAGTTTAGGCCTAACCAGGAGTGCAATAGCAGCAAGTGCAGGATACAGGTATAAGTTATAAAGTGCAGTTATGGAAAAACTATGGTGATATTTACAAATGGATGTACTATCAACATTATATACAGGTTGTGTTAGCTATGAACAGAAATTTACAATAGATGGATAAATGTACAGGTTGCTATCAATAATCAGAAGTGTGAAGAAGGTTGCTGGTTCAAGCCTTGGCTGGGTCAGATACCATTTCTGTGTGGAGTTTGCATGTTTTCCTTGCGTTCGTGTAGGTTTCCTCCGGGTGCTCCGGTTTCCCCCACAGTCCAAATGCATGTGGTACAGGTGTATTGGATTAGCTAAATTGTCCGTAGTGTATGTGTGTGTGTGTGAATGAGTGTGTATGGATGTTTCTAAGAGATGGGTTGCAGCTGGAAGGGCATCCGCTGCGTAAAACATGTGCTGGATAAGTTGGTGGTTCATTCCGCTGTGGCGACCCCGGATTAATAAAGGGACTAAGCCGAAAATAAAATAAATGAATAATATTAAAATGGTGTTAGGAAGCAAACATGCGCACATGCAGTCACAAATGCTGATTATGCACTGTGCAAAATGCCTCTAAATGACTTTTGAAGAATTACGAATTGTGTGTAGACAGTAAAATCACATAAAACTGCATACACATGCAAAAAAATATATATTTTTGCAAATGCAGGTACACAAGTTCACATGTACAAACACAGCACATTCTGTTCAGGCACACTGAACCTGCAAAAACAAGCATGCAAACTTGTGCATATATTCAAACACAAGCTTGTGTATGTGCATTTGCAACATATATATACATGTTTTAAATCGACAAATGCAAGCATATACACTCACCGGCCACTTTATTAGATACACCTTAGATACACAGGGGTTGGCCCCCTTTTTGCTTTCAGAACTGCCTTAATCCTTCATGGCATAGATTCAACAAGGAACTGGAAACATTCCTCAGAGATTTTGCTCCATATTGACATGATAGCATCACGCAGTTGCTGCAGATTTGTCAGCTGCACATCCATGATGCGAATCTCCCGTTCTACCACATCTCAAAGGTGCTCTATTGGATTGAGATCTGCTGACTGTGGAGGCCATTTGAGTACAGTGAACTCATTGTCATGTTCAAAAAACCAGTCTGAAATGATTCATGCTTTATGACATGAAGCGTTATCCTGTTGGAAGTAGCCATCAGAAGATGAGTACACTGTGGTCATAAAGGGATGGACATGGTCAGCAACAATACTCAGGTAGGCTGTGGTGTTGACACGATGCTCAATGGGTACTAATAGGCCTAAAGTGTGCCAAGAAAAAATCCCCCACATCATTACACCACCACCACCAGCCTGAACCATTAATACAAGTCAGGATGGATCCATGCTTTCGTGTTGTTGATGCCAAATTCTGACCCTACCATACGAATGTTGCAGCAGAAAATTGAGACTCAGACCAAGCAACAATTTTCAATCTACTATTGACCAATTTTGTTGAGCCTGTGTGAATTGTAGCCTGTTTCCTGTTCTTAGCTGACAGGAGTGGCACCCGGTGTGGTCTTCTGCTGTTGTAGCACATCCGCTTCAAGGTTGGATGTGTTGTGTGTTCAGAGATGCTTTTCTGCAGACCTCGGTTGTAACGAGTGGTTATTTGAGTTACTGTTGCCTTTCTATCAGCTCAAACGCATTTGGCCATTCTCCTCTGACCTCTGGCATCAACAAGGCATTTGCGCCCACAGAACTGCCACTCACAGGATATTTTCACTTTTTCGGATCATTCTCTCTAAACCCTAGAGGTGGTTGTGCGTGAAAATTCCAGTAGATCAGCAGTTTCTAAAATACTCAGGCCCCGTTTACACTAATAATTTTTTCGTTTTAAAATGCATAAGTTTTGCTACGGTTACGCCATCTGTCCACACTACACCGGAGTTTTCGAGCCCCAAAAACGGAGTGTTTTGAAAACGCTGGAGAGGCCGTTTTCATTCTAAAATGCTGCTGCTCTGGCTTAGTGTGGATGGGGGAAAACAGAGACATCTGAAAACAGAGGCGTGGCTGCAGACATTCGCTACCTGATTGGGGCTTTTGAAACATTGCGTATCCTTCCTTTATTTGTCCAGCCCCTATCACATGACTATAACGCTACCGGAACACGGCAGACCAGCCTTCACTGTAAACAACAACATGGACACAGAAATGGGAGCGTTGTTTGCACTATTGTCCGTTTTAGGTGCCATTGTGCAGTTAAACTCTGCCTTTTTTACTACAGCAGCTGCATATAATCGCAAGAGGCAAGCTATTGTTCGAGCACTCGCTAATCGCTCGCGTTCATCGTTCAACCAGCGTTTGTTGACTAACAATAACCAAATGCCGAGCGAGACACATGCTTCCTGTTTATAGTTGGACGCGCATGCCCAGAGTGCGCGAATGGTCACGTGATATACGTTTTTGATGAAATGCTAGTGTGGACGCGGATCGTTTTTTATTTTAAAACGCCGTTTCAAAACGAAAATGCATTAGTGTAAACAAGGCCTCTGATCAGCCAGTCTGGCACCAACAACCATGCCAAATTCACCCACCTCCCTCCCCCTACTCTTTACTACACGATCACTAGAGTGGCCTGAACTTCAATAACTGTCCTGTACAAAAATACTGTCCAAGTCCGCCCCAGCTAACAAGTTAAACAATCTAGTTTAACGAACCGAACAATATAACAAAACGATACCTGATCTCAAGCATTACCAGAGCATGCCTTACCACAACATGTAAAAACCAAAACATTAATAAAATATACAGATCTCCTGAAAGATTTAGTAGTGAGAAAACCTGAACCTCTGTCATAATATTAAAACGGTGACCTTTTAAAGTGTTAAGCAGTAGAAACATCCATGCATGCATTAAACACACTCAAACATGCGTTCAAGTGCACACACTGATACATAAAAATAACTGTATATACACTTGAAGGTACAGACATACAAGTGCAAAGGTATGCATACAAGTACATGCATCCACGTAATTATGCAACAAAGCCAATGCATGCACTCACAAGCAATATTCAAATGCATACATACAGCTGAAAGATGCATGTAAGCACACTCATGCATAAAATAACAGGTAAGAGCATTTCCAAGTCTGCAAACACAGCATGCAGATACACAAATTAAAATAGTACTAATGATATATGAGCTAATGATATTTTTATACCCTACCCTAAACCTAACCTTCGCTGAAATCATTCTGCATTTTAATTTTCATTATTTAGCATGTTAATTAAGCATTTTTTCCTCATGGGAGCCATTGTTTATTCTTCAGTATGCAGGTGATTTCAGGTTTTACTATCATTCTGGAGAGATTTAGTCCCTTCAATATATACAAAAGCTGAGCACACGCACAAACGCCACATACACACATCAACACCGTCAGTCACACAACGCATGAAGCACGCTAAAGTGTGTCAGAGGGTTGGGTTTCAGTGGATTTGGAGGTTGAAGGTTTCTGTGTAACATTCTCTTCCCTAATCCAACTAAAGTTTTAGCCTGTCAGGGGTCAGATTGTGTTTGCGTGCTTGAATGTGCGCATGCATGTGTGTGTGTGTGTGCAGATGCTCCAGTCGGGTCAGACGACGATGTCAGGTTCTGTCTGATTTGAAGAAACAGACAGCTGGAGCAGTAGAAGTGAGGTTTTCTCTCGAATAACATATAAAAGAGGGGGAGGAGAAAAGAAACAATGGATTAAATGAGAGATATGGGTGTGTGTGCATCATGAGGAAATAGATTTGAGTGGGCTGTAAGAGCAGAGCTGTAATTTGATCCTGTAGAAGAAAGTAACTTTAAACCGTTGTCCTAATAGAGTCAGACGACAGAACAGATTTAGTGTACTACAATGTGTGTCTGAAAGGATTAAGATATACAATATGCACATTAAGATTAACTAGTCAGACGGAATGATCTTAAATGCATGAATTTTGTTTGAGGCACTTAGTAGCAATTAAACGATACGATGCAATTTAGCTGCAAAGCATTGCACATCACATACTGGAATTGATCAGAATCTGAAACAGAAAGAGCACAAATTCTAATTTTATGTGTCACATGCAGAGTCATACGCAGTATGATGTGCAAGGAAATGCTTACACAAACACTGAAACACTGAGAATAATAACAATAACAAAAATAATAGCATTAAGAATCTAAATAACATTTATAAATAAATGGAAGGGGCGGCATGGTGGCTCAGTGGTTAGCACTGTTGTCTCACAGCAAGAAGATGGTGGGTTCGAGTCCTGGCTGGGCCTGTTGGCTTTCTCTGTCGAGTTAGCATGTTCTCCCCGTGTTGGCGTGGGTTTCTTCCGGGTGCTCCGGTTTCCCCCACAGTCCAAATGCATGTGGTACAGGTGAATTGGATAAGCTATAGGGGAATTGATTAACTAAATTGATCGTAGTGTGTGTGTGAGTTTGTATGGGTGTTTCCCAGTATTGGGTTGCAGCTGGAAGGGCATCTACTGCTTAAAACATATGTCAGAATAGTTGGCAGTTAATTTCGCTGTGGTGACCTCTGAAATGAAACTAAGCCACAGGAAAATGAAAGAATGAATGAATGAATAGAAGGGGCAGTGCAGTGGCTCAGTGGTAAGCACTGTCGCCTCACAGCAAGAAGGTCGCTGGCTCGAGTCCTGGCTGGGCCATTTGGTGTTTCTATGTAGACTTTTGTGCCGCCAATTACACAATTACAAAAAAAAGACAATAGAAAGATATATATATCGACGTGGTGGCACAGCAGGAAGTGCTGTCGCCTCACAGCAAGAAGGTCACTGGTTCGAGCCTCGGCTCAGTCAGTTGGCATTTCTGTGTGGAGTTTGCATGTTCTCCCTGTTTACGTGGTTTTCCTCCGGGTGCTCCGGTTTCCCCTACAGTCCAAAGACATGCGGTACAGGTGAATTGGGTGGGCTAAATTATGCGTAGTGTATGAGTGTGAATAAGTGTATATGGATGTTTCCCAGAGATGGGTTGCAGCTGGAAGGGCATCTGCTGCGTAAAACATGTGCTGGATAAGTTGGTGGTTCATTCCGCTGTGGCGAACCATGATAAATAAAGGGACAAAGCCAAAAAGAAAATGAATAAATGAATATATATATGTGAGAAATATCACATGAGTAGCAGTTTGATATGGCTGTATATCGGCACTGGTGGGAGGCGTGCATTGCCTCGAGGCCACAGGCTGAGTGCCTTAGTGTCTTAGTGTCTTTGTGATATTGCATTTATACAACAGTTTGATGGCATAATCGTGTGTATAAAAAAGAAAATCAAACACAGAGAGTCTAAAAATCCTTTTGTATGAGGAACTACTTTCTTCCCTCAATCATTCACATCTGCAGATGACGTCAGAACAGCAGAAATCATTACTAATTCACCAACGTCCCTTTAGATCTAGTATTTGAATGCTTCTTTAGCGTGATGTCTAAAGTGATGACAAAACAGGTCATTTTTTAATCACATTTTAAGATTATGAAGCTGAACGGCATGAAATGCTATTAATCTACAGAGATTTCCCAGTATTTCTCTGGAAAATCAGGATTTTACAGCAGGAACTGAAAGACAGGATAAAGGGAAAGATGAATGCAGCAATGTACAGAGACATCCTTAATGAAAACCTGCTTCAGAGTGCTCTTGACCTCAGACTGGGGCGACGGTTCATCTTCCAGCAGGACAATGACCCAAAGCACACCGCCAAAATATCAATGGAGTGGCTTCACAACAACTCAGTGAATGTCCTTGAGTGGCCCAGCCAGAGCCCAGACCTGAATCCTATTGAACTGAATCCTCTGTAGAGATCTGAAAATGGCTGTACACCACCGCTTCCCATCCAACCTGATAGAGCTTGAGAGGTACAGCAAAGAGGAATGGGCAAAAAATCCCAAAGACAGGTGTGCCAAACATATTCAAAAAGGCTTGAGGCTGTAATCACTGCCAAAGGTGCATCAACAAAGTATTGAGCAAAGGCTGTAAATACTGATGTAAATGTGATTTTACAGCTGTTTTATTTTTAATAAATTTGCAACAATTTCAATTTCTTTTTTCACATTGTCATTATGGGGGATTGTGTGTAGAATGTTGAGGAAATAAATGAATTTAAACCATTTTGGAATAAAGCTGTAACAAACAAATGTGGAAAAAGTGAAGCGCTATGAATACTCTCCGGATGCACTGTATACACACACACATACACACAACAGTTTTGTCTGGTTCTTGAATTTGATTGGCTGATAGCCATGCTGTATTCCTGCAATAACAGCACCCATAAAGCCTTCTCACCCTTCTGTATTACCCAATAAACTTACTACAGTTTGACAAATATTGCAACTGTTAGACAACATAAATGTACTTTTGAGGCCTTTTCAGGTGAGAATGTAGTTGATGTATAAAATGTTAACCGATAAATTTTTGCAGTGAATAATTTAGTTAGGTGGGCTTCTTTCAGCACCCCTCAAATGCAACAAACTAAAAACTCAGTACTGAAGAAAAGACCAACACAAAGAGTGTGCATAACAGTCAAAAACATCAGTCCAAACACTGATTATCAGTTCGCTCTGTTCTTGCTCACACAGACGAGGTGAATTTGAGTAAATCTAGATTCACAGCTTCAGCAGCCTGAAGACGCTTCATCATTTCACCGCCTCTCTTTATTCTCGCTCTGTCATTCTCTTACATGCACACACTTTGTTTTATCTCCCCTTTAATATATTTTTTATTCTCTGTGTGCTTGGCTTCATAAATCAGATGATGTATTTCCCAAGATGCACCGTGCTGTACGAGCTACTCTTATGAGGCGTGTGTGTGTGTGAGAACATCTTTATTAAGCAGCATTTGTGTATGTCGTGGGTCCTGAGAGATGGAGAACAAAAAGGAGCCGAGCGTTTATTCTCTTTCCAAGTGTGTGTATGTGATATTATTGACACACGCAAACATATGCTGAATAGACAGATTCAAAGCCGTCACACCTGAGCGTGCGCTACACTTATGACGATCGTCTGCTTGATTTTGTAAAGCGAGATGAGAGAATTGACCCAGATTTTTAATGATGTGTGTGTGTGTAGCAGGAGTTTTCGCTCGCACAGCCACACTCCCTGCTGTCTCTGCTTTTAATAAAAGCCCACCAGTTCCTCGCTGTAGCTTTACCACAACAGGAGTGTGTGAGTGTACAATCTCTCATTTTTGTGTGTCTGCATGTGTGAATCACACACACACACTTTATGTTTTTGTCAATCAGTCAGTTTCTATCTCTGGCATATCACTCTCTTTTCCTCACACAAATACTGTCTGCCTTGTGAAATAGGAAAAGGTTTGTACTCTAAATGTGAAATAAATATATATAGTTTATAATACATTTCTAAACATAATAGTTTTAATAACTCATTTCTAATAACTGATTTATTTTATCTTTGCCATGATGACAGTACATAATGTTTTACTAGATATTTTTCAAGGTACTGGTATTCAACTTGAAGTGACATTTAAAGGCTTAACTAGATTAATTAGGAAAATTTGGATAATTATAGGCAAGTCATTGGACAACAGTAGTTTGTTTTGTAGTCAATTGAAAGAAAACTTTAATATTTATATTTTAATACTTTATACTTTAATAAAAGTTTGGGGTCAGTAGTATTTTTAGATGTTTTAAAACAAGCTTATCCTGCTCACCAAGGCTATTTCATCAAAATTACAGAACAGATTGTGTTGAGAATTAGCAAGTCTATTTAAACTGGTTGTGCAGTGTAATTGTGATGTCCATGTCAAATAAATAAATAAAATTAAATTGTAAAATTGTGAAATGTTATTGCACTATAAAATAACTGTACAAAAATAGGTTAGAATTTAATTTAATCATTTATTCCTGTGATTTAAAGATGAATTTTCAGCTTCATTACTTTAGTCTTCAGGATCACGATCTTTCAGAAATCACTCTAATATTTATTATTATTATTATTATTATTATTAGTAGTAGTAGTAGTAGTAGTAGTAGTAGTAATAAAAGCAATAATGACTGGAATAAAAATTTCATTTGAAACTACATACAATAAGAAAGCAGTTTTAATTTAAAATTGTTTTTTTTTTTTGTAATAAAGTGTAATAAAATGTACAAATTTTTTACATTTAATAAATGCCACCTTGATGAACAGAAAAAGTTTCTTTAAAAAAATAAACATAAAAAAACTGACACCAAACTTTTGACCGGTAATGTGTGTGATCAAAAAAGTTTTTAAAGTTGTCCTAAGACAAGAATGGGTTGAGGACAACTTTGTTCAATAGTTTTAGGACATCTTTGATACACACACACACACACACACACGCACACAGGTGAAGTCAGAGTTGTTAGCCCCCTGTTTATTTTTTCTCCAATGTCTGTAAAACGGAGAGATTTTTTTCAACACATTTCTAAACAATTCATTCATTCATTTTCTTTTCAGCTTAGTCCCTTTATTAATATGGGGTCACCACAGCGGAATGAACCGCTAACTTATCCAGCACATGTATTACACAGCGGTTGCCCTTCCAGCTGCAACCCATCACTGTGAAACACCCATACACACTCATTCACACACATACACCACGGTCAAGTTAGGTTACCCAATTCCCCTACAGCGCATGTGTTTGGACTGTGGGGGAAACCGGAGCACCCGGAGGAAACCCACACCAACACGGGATCTTCTTGGATTTCCAGGAAATGGACCATTAGTTTTTTTACAAAAAAATGTTAGAATTGCAAAATGTAAACTCCCATTGTCAAGAAATAAATTTGATGAGATTTGTCACAAAAAAATAGCAATTTTCCTAAGAATTTAGAGAAGATTTTTTTTTAAAAAGTCAGTTTTGTAAGATCTAAACTCAAAATACAGAGAAAAAAGTCAGTTTTGTAGGATGTAAACTCAAAA
>CAIGQZ010014538.1:319358-330181 GCA_903798205.1 Danio tinwini
ACACACACTCAATCACACACACACACACATTCACTCAATCACACACTTACATACACAAACACACACATACACATGTACACAAAGACACACACACTAACATACAGACAGACAGACACTCATATACACACACACTCATACTTATGCACACACACAAAGACAAACACACACACTCGCACTCAATTAAAACACACACATACGCACATGCACACACACACACACACACTCACGTACACGAAGACACACACACTAACATACAGACAGACACTCATATACACACACACACACTCACACACTCATGCACACACTTACATACAAAGACACAAACTCACACACACACACACACACACATATGCACAGACAAACTCACACACACACACACCCACACTCAAATCACACAAACTCACATACACAAAGATACACATTTGCACACACACACACACGCACACACACTTGCATTTACACATATTTTACGCTCACATACAGACACACACTCATATACACAGACACACACTCACACACATACTTACACACACACACACACACACACACTGCTGCTCAGGTGTAAGAGTCTCATTTAGGATCAGGGCCATTTGCTGATACACAAACGCTCCTTTCTGCTTTCCTGAGCTCAATCTGCAGCAGCACACCTGTGTTCATCACTCTCCACCTGCCAACACACACACACACCTGTAATTTATATCAGTGAGAACTCTCCACCTGCTTCACTGCGACTTTAACACTTCTCCAGCTCCTCATTTCACATTTATTACTTCCCCAATCACTTTGCCTGAATCAGCATGTTAAATGTCTGTCTCGCCTTCCTTCTGACATGGATGATCAAGTCTTGTGTGAAATATCTTTGGTTTTGTTTATTCAGGATCAAACTCGCATGTATAGTGGTGTGAAAAAGTATTTGCCCCCTCACTGGTCTCGTGGGTAGATGCTATCATGATGGAGAGTGAGGGTAAAATTAGCATTGAAGATTGAAAGCAGGATTTAATTTAAACCACAAATCAAGTGCTTTGCACACACCTGGTAAGGCTGGCCTCTGTGTTGCACATGTCACTCGGTTGGGCGGGCGGGTGTGACGTAACCGCTTTTTTTTCTAACCGGCCAAAGGGCTGCTGCGTTATTCATGTCCGAGCAGAGGCTGCAACTATAGCCACTCAAATTAACCATGGACATTACCACGGGATGGAATGTCATTTTAGATGTGCTGAAAGTCGCATTATTGAAGCGCAGTACAGATATGTAAACACCCAAATCAAACTATTAGGCTACCATCGTGTAGGACTTTTAGCCGCATTTTGTGATAGGACAGTCCACACAGCTGTTGGACACAATATTCTCTGCACCTACACACAACTCTAAGTGCGCACACACATACTGAACTGCTGGAGACTCAACACACCCGTCTTCATCATTACCAAACACATTTATGCTGTATGTGAAAAGCAGACGTTTTCTTTTGCTGGTTCAAGTGACCAAATTACACACAGGGACTAAAAAAGCTTTTCTATGTGTGATGTAGCACAAGTATTTCACGAGTATTTCACGAGAGAGAGAGCACACCATCCGCCACGTAACCAATATAAATTGTTGCATACGTGCAGAAATCACGCCATGAACATTACATCAAGATGCCTACTGGTTTAAAAAGGCCTAGATTAAAAGAAAATGGCCAAATGAGAATGTTTTTTGTCATAAACTACAGCAAAACAACTCGTCAAGAAGAAAAAAAAAATGAAACCATGCGAACTGAATAAATACAGGAATGGAGAAAAAAAGAGCGCTTTATTATCAGCTGTTAGTCAGCGCCCGCTCTTTTTTTCTGGTCATTGCGCCTTTTGCCGTGTGCTGTGTAATTGCAGTCAATCATGTACAAGTCACATTTAAAAGATGATAAATGTAAGCAGGTCATCAAAAAAATCTGACACTGTCAGAGAATCCGAATTGACCATTAAGATCTGCAATGTAAATACTCTGAAATGCTTTTGAAGAAAAGCCTATCAGTAGAGTTTGCTATTTTCTATTTATTATTATTTTATTTATTTATTTATTTTTTTTCTTTTTCACTAACATACAGACAGACAGACAGACAGACAGACAGACAGACAGACAGACAGACAGACATACACTCGTATACACACACTCGCACATACTTATGCACACACATACACAAAGACACACACATACTCACGTACACAAAGACACACACACTAACATACAGACAGACAGACAGACACACACTCATATACACACACTCGCACACACATACATAAAGACACAAACACACACACTTGCACTCACTTAAATCACACACGCATACGCAAGCATGCACACACACACACACATGCACACACACTCACTCAATCGCACACACATACACAGACACACACATACGCACGCACATGCACACACACTCACTCAATCACACACACCGACTCACACACTTACATACACACACATGATGCGCACACACACTCACGTACACGAGGACACACACACTCGCATGCACACATGCACACTTACATATACAAACACACACTGACATGCACACACTCACACGTGCACTTCACAAAATGGTGTTTGGTTTTCAAATGACACTCACAAACCCTCACATGAATAGACATTTAAAAGAAGCAGTTAATCATTGATGTGCTTACAGTTTTTCCCAATTGTTTACACACGATTACTTGTACTTCAGACACAATGACTACAACATGCAACAACCCCCTGAACCAATTCCACTAAACTACATGGACAATTCCTGCTTTACACGCAAATTGCAGATTTAAAACACACTTTTTTCAAAACACTACACACAATTCTCTGCATTTGGCACAATTATCATGCAGAAAATCTCTTGTTTTCACAGAAACACACTGTCATTCACTATTGTAAAGTCAGTTGTCCTACTTTGCATACTAACTCATCACATAGGTAAACACCCGTCACACATAATGGCAATTTAGAAATCAGAGCTCATCTCATATTCTCCATTTCTCAATCCTATTGAGGATTTTTTTTTTACTGCCTGGGATGGAAAGTGTATGACCCAAATCCACACTTTTTTTGTTGTTATTTTACTGTAACTATTCTGCAAATACTTCTGTTGATGGCATATGTAGACCACATCATGTGCAACTTTGTGTTGGTTGAGATAAACACTGTGTACACTGTTTTTGTGGGAAAAATACAGTAAAATATATTTGGTACCGTGTATTTGTGTGTTTTGCATATAAATATTATTCTAAAATTTTTTTACAATGCACTTCTGTAGGCCTGTGTACTGTCTGTAGTAAGTGTAACACTGACCAAAATAAGGCTTACAGTAAGTCATTATGATAAATGGAGAAGTGGTCATAGTGTTTTACACTGATGTTACAGTTTTTCACAATTGTTTACACACATTTTCTGAAAGCATGTCTCATATTGTCAGAACTCTACACACAAATCACAAAACACTTGGACAAAACCCTTTAATTCCCCTGCAAAATCAAACTTTACATTCAAAACAATGTGATTTCTTCACAAAATGGTGTTTTGTTTTCAAATGACTCACACAAACCATCACATGAAGAGACATTTATAAGAACCAGTTGATCACTGGTGCTTAATGTAAAACACTATGACCACTTCTTCTCCATTTATCATAATGACTTACTGTAAGCCTTATTTTGTTCAGTGTTACACTGACTACAGACAGTACACAGGCCTACATAAGTGCATTGTAAACTATTTTAGAATATTATTTTTATACAAAACACAAATACACGGTACCAAATATATTTTACTGCGTTTTTCCCACGTGGTCTACATATGCCATCAACAGAAGTATTTGCAGAATAGTTACAGTAAAAAAAAACAAAAAAAGTGTGGATTTTTCCATCCCAGGCAGTAAACAAATTCCTCAATAGGATTGAGAAATGGAGAATATGAGATGAGCTCTGATTTCTAAATTGCCATTATGTGTGACAGGTGTTTACCTATGTGATGAGTTAGTATGCAAAGTAGGACAACTGACTTTACAATAGTGAATGACAGTGTGTTTCTGTGAAAACAAGAGATTTTCTGCATGATAATTGTGCCAAATGCAGAGAATTGTGTGTAGTGTTTTGAAAAAAGTGTGTTTTAAATCTGCAATTTGAGTGTAAAGCAGGAATTGTCCATGTAGTTTAGTGGAATTGGTTCAGGGGGTTGTTGCATCAGTTACATGTTGTAGTCATTGTGTCTGAAGTACAAGTAATCGTGTGTAAATAATTGGGAAAAACTGTAATACACACAGTATGTACAGCAATACACAAATATCTTTACATATAAAAAAAGTAAAGGATTTCATTTTACAAAAGTTTTTTTTCTACATAAATATAAAAAACTACTGCCTCCATGCCTCATCTCCGGGGGGCTTTTTTCAGCTTATTTATGACAATTAGCATTTGTATAATGTTATTATTATTAGCAGTATTATTTATTATATGCATATTTATATTTGTTTTAATAAAAACTAGTTTAGATTTGTCCACCTGTTGTGTTTTTCGAGACGTCTGCATCACTATATGGGGCATAAGAACAGGATGTGTGTTTGGATATAATTCAGTTTAACCACACTTCGATATTATTGTTGATTTATTCCTTTGCTGGAAATTAGAACTGAATTATAAATAGTTTTTAAACAAATCCTTGTGCTGAACAAATTAAATATGTAGGTGGAGTGGTCTTCAGTGGAGTGAGTACAATACGATTTCCTTATCCACAAAAGTAAAGAGTAAAAGTAAAGAGAAAGGATGAATGGGGGAGGCATGTTCTTTATCCTGGCGCTGCAGATGCTCTGTTTAACTGTTCTCTCGCTAGTGAAGCGTTCAGTTTTTAAACTTACAAAGTCCGCCATGTAAATAGCAAGTGCACCATGGCACGACACAATTGACTCTTAAAGGGAATGAGAGATGAGACTCTGATTGGTTTAATGCACATTATGCTCAAAACACACCCAAAACTAATTAAGAGAATAAGCACAACCCTGTTAGACCATGCGCCGGGGTGCAGAGTGCATTTACCTAAAAATAGTAAAAGTGGATTCAAACACGCTCTTAATGATTTTGCGCCATGTGCTTTAGACTTTGCGCCTACATCATTAAAATAGAGCCCACAAACTTTCACACACACACAAACTCCCACACACAATCTTACATACAACACACTCAAACTCACACACACTCAATCGAAAACAAATATTGCTTAAAAGGGCTAATAATTTTGACCTTAAAATGTTTTTAAAAAAAAAACTGCTTTAATTCTAGCTGAAATAAAACAAATAAGACTTTCTCCAGAAGACAAAATATTATAGGAAATACTGTGAAAAAGTCCTTGCTCTGTTTAACATAATTTGGAAAATATTAGAAAAAAATTTCACAGAAGGGCAAATAATTGACTTCAACTGTAAGTATACTAAATATATTACAGCTATTAATAATTAAAATCTGATCTTTGTGTGTTTCAGGTGTAAATGTAATCTCCACTCGTCTCAGTGTGTTTATGTGGATGGCAACTTACAATGTCAGTGTGAACACAACACCACTGGCCAGGACTGCCAGCGCTGCAAAAAAGGATATAAAGCCAAGACCTGGAAACCAGGATCTTATTTACCAACCCCGAACGGATCCCCAAACACATGTGAGTAAAATACACAAGGAGATATTTACATATAACTTACATTTAGAGACGAATCATTGATGGGTTTGTTACTGATTGCAATGCTTATAAAACATATACTCTCAGTTCTGTCACATTTTCTTTCAAATATATAAAAAATTTTTGACTTGCAATATACACCGACCGGCCACTTTATTAGGTCCACCTTGCTAGTACTGGGTTTGACTGAAGGGTTTTACCTTCAGAACTGCCTTAATCCTTCATGGCATAGATTCAACAAGGTACTGGAAACATTCCTTAAAGATTTTGCTCCATATTGACATGATAGCATCACACAGTTGCTGCAGATTTGTCGGCTGCACATCCATGATGACAATCTCCCGTTCCATCACATCCCAAAGGTGCTCTATCGGATTGAGATCTGGTGACTGTGGAGGCCATTTGAGTACAGTGAACTCATTGTCATGTTCAAGAAACCAGTCTGAGATGATTTGTGCTTTATGACATGAAGTGTTATCCTGCTGGAAGTAGCCATCAGAAGATGAGTACACTGTGGTCATAAAGGGATGGACATGGTCAGCAACAATACTCAGGTAGGCTGTGGCGTTGACACGATGTTCAATTGGTACTAATGGGCCCAAAGTGTGCCAAGAAAATATCCCCCACACCATTACACCACCACCACCAGCCTGAACCGTTGATACAAGGCAGGATGGATCCATGCTTTCATGTTGTTGACGCCAAATTCTGACCCTACCATCCGAATGTCGCAGCAGAAAATTGAGACTCATCAGAGCAGACAACATTTCTCCAATCTTTTATTGTCCAATTTTGATGAGCCGGTGTGAATTGTAGCCTCAGTTTCCTGTTGTTAGCTGACAGGAGATGCACCTGGTGTGGTCTTCTGCTGCTGTAGCCCATCCGCCTTAAGGTTGGACGTGTTGTGTGTTCAGAGATGCTCTTCTGCAGACCTCGGTTGTAACAAGTGATTATTTGAGTTACTGTTGCCTTTCTATCAGCTGGAACCAGTCTGGCCTTTCTGCTCTGACCTCTGGTATCAACAAGGCATTTGCTCCCACAGAACTGCCTCAGACTTATCAGACTATTCTCTGTAAACCCTAGAGATGGTTGTGCGTGAAAATCCCAGTAGATCAGCAGTTTCTGAAACACTCAGACCAGCCAGTCTGGCAACAACATCCAAGCCACGTTCAAAGTCACTTAAATCACCTTTCCTCCCCATTCTGATGCTCGGTTTGAACTGCAGCAGATCGGCTTGACCATGTCTACATGCATTGAGTTGCTGTCATGAGATTGGCTGATTAGACATTTGCATTAGCAGTGGGACGGGTATACCTAATAAAGTGGCCGGTGAGTGTATATATATAAAAATAAATAAATTACACATTTAAAAAATATATATATTTTTTTTTTTACTAGAGACAAAAAAGGTTGCAAAAGAGAGATATAAATTGAAATTGTGAGATAAAATGAAAATATTTTAATTGTACCCTGTGACATTACAACTTTAAAGTTTAGATATTTTTTTTACAATTCTTCAATGAAGTCTGACCTGTTGGATCTTTTTGTATTAAACTAAATGTATATTCAATTGTATTCAAATTATTTTTATCTCTAATTACTAGAGATAAAGGTTGCAATAGAGCCACATATCTAGAAATTGTGAGATAAAAGTTGTAATAATTATCATTTATTTATTTCATGGCGGAGACGCGCTGCGATAGATTTCACACAGATCCATTCAATAATATTCTATTCTACTCTAAAATACTCCTCCAGCAGCACAGGACTCGTCACAGTGAAATTCCCCTCATTATTTTTGTGAGCCGAAAATTCCTGGAGCAGTATTCCTCTGAGCTTCAGAGATCTTTACACTCCGACACACACAGAAAAAGCAGACGGACGCGCGGATCTCATTTATCCCTCAACATTCGGACAAAACGATCAGGAGGGACTCGCCTGTGAGCTCAAAAACCAGAGATAAAACAAAAGCCAGACAAAGAAAGAAAGAAAAAGAAGAGGCACATGAGGACACCAGGAAAAAAAAGTGGATAAAACGAAAAATGAACACCAATTTCATTTTTTCCTCCCTTCAGTACAGTATCCAAAGGGAGATCCTCTGGAACACAACATGCCTCCATTTTAGCAGCAGCACTCATGATAAAATAATAATCTAGGGCAGTGCAAACACACACACACACACACAGATGAAGTGAACAGACTGCAGATCTCAACTCACTTCACTTCCAGAGCCGAGCGCTGCAGAGCCTTTTAGACTTCACAGAGCTGTCAGCTCACAGTAAGATCAAGACTGGCCAATTCCCAGAGAACAGAGGATGAGAGACGCACACACATGCACGCACATACACACACCTCCGCAGAGAAACCCTCCCGAATCTGCTCCAATCACTGGCTGAACGACAAACCCTAGATCTGTTCCAAATCCTAGTGAGTCTCCTACCCGGATAGCATTTAAAGACTTAATTCTGCATCTTTAGCCTCTTTTTTAAGGGGTAATATTGGGCCAGAATACATTCATGCATTACATTTAAAAAAAACGGTTTAATCTTTTTTTTTAAATAATAAATAATAAAATATGCAATAATAATAATATGAGAAATATTAAATGTTTATTTGCATTATTAAAACTATTAAAAGTTTAATTGTATTATATTAGTTTTATGTGTTGGTTATTGTGATGTAATTTAAATATTAATGATAAAATATATTTTTAGGGGGTAAAAAAGGGCCAGAATATAATGCATTACATAAAAACGTTTTAGTGTTCTATAAATAATAATAAAATATGTAGTAATAACAATAATAATAATAATATAAATAGTTTAATTGTATTATAAGAAATATTATTGTTTAATTGCATTATTCTAAATATAATGTTTTTATTGCATTATTAGAAATATTAAAAGTTAATTGTATTATTTGAAATATTATTCGTTTAATTGCATTATTAAAAATATATTAAAAATGTAATTGTATTATGTTAGTTTTGTGTTAGTTATCATGATGTAAGTTTAATATTTAGATTTTAAAATAGTAAAACAATTAATAAGTAAATAGTTTTTAAAATATGTTTTTAAATATTATATATATATATATATAAACAAGCAAATTAATTAATTAACTAATAAAATAACAAAGAAATAAAGTAATAAATTAAATAAATAATTTAACTAAAAACTAATTAACATAATTAACAAGTAAATAAATAAACAAATTAATTAATTAATTAATTAACAAATAAATCATTTAACTAATAAATTTATTAACAAATAAAAAACAAATTAACAAATAAATAATCAAACTAATTAACAAATAAATAAATAAATAAATGAACAAATAAATAAAACTAATAAAAAATAAACAAATTAATTAATAAACAAATAAATAAATTAAATGAATAAATTAACAAATAAATTAACAAGTAAATTAACAAATAAATTAATAAACAAATGAACAAATAAATAAATGTTTCTTTTGCTCGATAGAAGGGGCTCAAACGGACTGTATCCTAGCAAGGATCCAACCCATCCAGGATATAGTCTCTTTGAGTCCCTTCCATTGGGCTAAAAATACAGGACAATTAGGGCACAAACAAATGGACTGAGGAACAGTTTCTTTCCAAGAGCTGTAGCTTGTATCTCCCCCTAACACATACAGAAACACATTCACATACAAAGCTGCTGAGGAACTGAAGGGGAGAACAACCCCATGCACTTGACACTTTAATGCACTATTACTGCACTTGCATATATATATATATATATATTAGGGCTGTCAATATTAGCGCGTTAACGCACGTGATTAATTTAAAATATTTAACGCGTAAAAAAAATTAACGCATTTATCGCAGTTGCAGTTTTTTTTATTTCCTGTTGTGGTCGATGTGCGTTCAGGGCCGGCGCGCCCATAGAGGCGACCCTTTCATCCGCGACACTCACCCCCTCCCTCCCGGTCCTCCTTATCCGCAAACCGGTAAGTTTCTATTTCACTTTCGGGTGGTGTGATCACTGTTTGCCTACAGCGTCAGTTCAGCTTGCTCCAGCCCTGCATGTGTTTAATGTGCAAAGAAATATGGATAAAGGAGAATATGGATCCATGTAAATGTGCTCAGTGAAAGCGCCAGATGATGTCGGAAGCTGTCAAAGACGGCCTATTCCTCTCTAAGTTGACTCCAAGCGCATGTTAAGTTTGACATGTTTTCACACTACACACAACTTTTGTAAAGCGTCTGCTTCACGTTGATGTGTCAGAATCCTTGATTGAGAAATAAAGCCATACTTTAAAACGCTTAGTTTAAGCAAATTTGATTCGATCGTGCGTGTTGATGATCTGAAGGGAGTGCGCTGTTCTCTCTCTCTGTGTGTGTGTGTGTGTGTGTGTGTGTGTGTGTGTGTGTGTGTGTGTGTGTGTGTGTGTGGGTGTGTGTGTGTGTGTGTGTGTGTGTGTGTGTGTGTGTGTGTGTGTGTGTGTGTGTGTGTGTGTGTGTGTGTGTGTGTGTGTGTGTGTGTGTGTGTGTGTGTGTGTGTGTGTCTGTGTGTGTGTCTGTGTGTGTGTTTTGTCCCCGATAATGAGACTGGTCTGTTTTAGCAGCTGGTTAAATCGTCACCTTAGAATTATAAGGTTCTGTCTGACATTTTTGTCAAAATTGAGTTATTGACATATTCTTATTAAATGACAACTTATTTACATTATGGGATGTTTTTTTTTATAAGTTGTTTACATTTAAGACCTTTTATTAAAAAAACAAATGTTACACACATGCTGTTTGGTATGGAATGCAAAAACTTTGAAGCTCAATATCTCACAATCATTCAGAACGCAGACAGAACCTTATAATACCAAGGTGACGAAATGTTAAGGAGGAAAAAGCTAAATTGTTTCTACTTTATAATTAATGTTCTCAACTCGCAATACAACTTTACAATGAATACAATTGTTTGTATTCAATACTTTATTATTATAATTTTTCAATTTCTATATTTGCAATGCCTGTATTTTGGATTTTTTTTTATTCGTGATTAATCATGATTAATCACACAAAAAAGTGTGATTAATTAGTTAATTTTTTTAATCAATTGACAGCCCTAATATATATATATATATATATATATATATATATATATATATATATA
>CAIGQZ010014538.1:346145-356967 GCA_903798205.1 Danio tinwini
ATATATATATAAATGCAGCGAAAAGTCATTTAAATGTATGCAATAAAAATATTTTTTAAATTTTAAAAAAAGAGCGTTATATTGACAAAAATATTTTAAATGTTTGTTTTAAATTATGTATTTTGTATGCTGATGGCACATGCTACCAGTTGTTATGTAAATATATAATGTTACATATACAGTAAATACATAAAAACATAAAAAGGCATAATTACATGTTTAGAAATGTTTCAATTATTTTAACTATGCGTGTCTTTAAGTTGTACTTACCGATAATAATGTTACTAATATGATAAATCTTGTAAAATCTCAAAAGTGAGAATAGACTAGACGAGAATATCACTGTTGATCAGGCAGGCGATCCATTGGGGTCCTAAGCAGACTCGATTGCAGGGGGGACCCGATTTCTCACCACACCGGCTCACACTGTGAGATTTTTTATAATCCTGAACAATTGTAGCATGTCAGACTTTACGAACATGGCTCTCATTTCACACTGTATGATCTCAGCCGTCATAAAGTCAGACTGAACAACGCACCAAATGCACTAAACACGGAAGAAAATGCTCCCGGAGTTTGACGTCATCCACCCGTGAGACTTTCACTATCCCGCGTTCTGAAATGATTCCCCACAGCAAATGTAAACAATCTGTAGCTGTCATTTTGCACACAGTCTGTCTCAATAAGAAAACCAGGAAGAACATTTTGACATTTCCCGCGGTCAATTGAATTGTTCAAATGGTTCTTGGATTGACGCTCAACACAGCTGTCACACTGCAGGAAAGTGTCTGAAATCTTCTGACACTACCAGAACTTTATCGGAGAGAAAATCTGATCGCAACAGGAACAAAGCGGCTGTCTGTGAACATGTCAAACCAACAAACAAAGATCACAGATTTTAGCCCAGGATTTCACCAATCTTTAGGATTTCCTAAAGTTGTCTCAGATGAAAAAAGTCACGGCTGAAATCTCACAGTGTGAGCATTGTTTTATTTCTCATGAAGAAATATTTATGTCTCAGAAGTTTTCCCAAATGAAACTGTGAAAGTAAACATTGACACGAAAATCTTCAAAAGGCATAAACACATTAAGGGTGTTTATTTGCTAAAATTCGTATTAAACTTTGTTTTATTCGTATTGTGCAAAGTAGATTTTTTTAATGTTTTTATGCATAGTATATATTGTGAAAAGAGGAAAAAACAATAAATCTGTGTATAAATGCTGTAATGGATAAATAATTTTCCATAAAAAATGTGTGAAGGTCATGTGACTATCAGGAAGAACGCAGCATCTCATTTCTCACAGGATGCATTCGCTGTTCTCACTGTCTTCCGAGTTTGTTCTTCCGAGGTAACTTGGCAAGACTGGTCTCCCCAAAAACACAAGTTCGATCTCTACGTTCTTGGAATTGAGAAACAGCCAAAGTGTTTTCATGCCTAAATACAATGATAGCACAGAACAGATTCACATTTAAGAGCAAGGGGCATCCCCTGGTGGTTTGGTGGTATGGTTTGCGTATAGGGAGGATCGGCTGTTTAAATGTTTATTGCCACCCTTCAGAGAAAGACTGAAAATACGGGAGAAATACAGGAAAATACCTTTACAGGACGATAGCAGGATAGAACTGTAAAATACGGGGGAATCCTAGGAAAAACTGAAGGTTTGAAAGGTATGGTGTGTGTGGTGTGTGTGTGTGCCTTGTATTCCTGACAATATGAGGACCAAAAGTCCCCACAAGTACAGCAACCAGTAAATGTTGACCTTGTGGGGACTTTATTTGGTCTCCATGAGTAAAAAGGCTCATAAATTGTACAGAATGAAGTATTTTGAAAATGCTGATTATTTCCTGTGGAGGTTGGATTAGGGGTAGATGGAGAGAATATGCAGTCCGTACCATACAAACATCATTACTTCTATGAGGAGTCCCCATAAGGATAGCTGTACAAGTGTGTGTGGGGCATATGGCTCAGAGAAATCAAACTCATATATCATGTCCGTGTTTTCTCTCCCCTGTAGTGTAAAGGTCTAAGGGTCTCCCACACAGGAGGAACAATACACACAGACACACACACACACACAAAACATGCACACAGCAGACTAACACAAACATGCCCAAATGTGCAAGTAGAAGAAGGGAAGAAGATATGTAGGCCAGCGTGAGTATGTTCGTATTAATGAACGTCCTTCTGCACACACACACACAAACAGGGATTATACGGTCAGTGTGTGTATGTGTGTGTGTGTGTTCAGACAGGGATTACGAGGTCATAGCAGCGAGTCTGATCCCCTGGCTGCTGGTTGGTCAGTTGAGCTAATAGCCACAAGTGGCAGAACAAAGCAGTACTCAGAAACACAGGAAGACACTTATTAAAAATTTGCAGGATTTACATACAAAGAACAACAATGCATTGCAGATTCAGAGCTTCTACAATTTATATTAATGATGTTTCAATCAGTCCAGTGTATGTTTTTTACATGGTCATTAAATGGTTTGGGCTCAGTATGAATATTATGACAAAATTAATGTTTCTGTATTGCAGGGGTGCATTAAATTGTCAAAAGACAAAAGTGAAATGCTGTATATCATTTCTGTTTTCATAAATTGTGTATTTTTGAGCTTTTTAGTGATAAACGGACTATAAAACAAAAGTAAAATGGGTCAAAAGTTGTGTCGTTGATATGGTGTAACTAATAATTTAACTATTGATTAATATTAAAGGTGCCCTGTAATGAAAATCTGGGTATACCAAAGCATGGTGTAATAATAAAAGATCAGTACATGGAAAGAGGCATACTGTAAGCCTCATTTTCATGTAAATTCCACGAGTGAAAAACCCCGGTGGAAAACGGGCCAATCAGACAAAACAAACGGCGACTAGACTCATGGGTCATTCCCTCCGCATTTGCATGTATGTCCACTTTATGTCATTCATCCGGACCTGATAAGCAGCCATGTCATCAAGCTCTGAGATCATAAAAAAGCTCTGAGATCATTAATATGCACCCCTCATTCTGAGATAATTTTCCTCCCTATATATATTTCATTGATTACGTATGTGGGACTTTTATTTTGAAAGCGCGAGTGCCAGATTGTTTACTGTGCAATCGCAGCACGAGACATGTTACAAACACACCTCAGGACGCAAAATGCAATATTTACAGATTATACATGTATTCATCTCGACTCTGAAGAGGCATAAGGTATGTTTAGTTACATCTTTAGTTAATTTATCGTGTTCATTATGAAATTTGATGCACGTTTCAACAAACAGTCGGCTCAAACGTCATATGTTTATGCAGAGGTTGATAATAATTCCTGGCTGTGTTTTCTTTGACTATAGCTTCAAAATACAAAGCAATACATCTCTATCACACTCTGTTGTCAAGTTTAAATGACATTTTAGCCTTTATCCACAACAGATCTGGTGAACAAAATAGGTTAACGTTACTCTGATTGGGTTTATATTTATGTAAGGGCGGTACATCGGAGTGGAGCTCATTAAAATTCATGACATGAGCCATATATGGTCAATAATGGACTTCTGATTCCAGGGGATTATGGAGTAATAAATGTCCTCAAAAAAGAGAGTTTCTGCATATTGTTTGAACTTACCAAAGCCATAAATCTACTATGTAGATATCAGAAAACAATTTAACTTATTAAACCAATGCAGTATATGGCACCTTTAATTAAAAACTACAACTTACATGTACTTATAATATGGTTGGGGCTAAAATGCAGGTTTAGTTGCTTTGTAATTTGTATTGCAAGTACATGGAACATGTGTAACAAGGACACCTTAAAATAAAGTGTTATGATAAAATGCATCATGGTCTCCACATAAATGTAAAGCAGCTAAACCGTTTTAACACTGATAATAATCAGAAATGTATTTATTTTTAATCAGTAAATCAGCATATTACAATAATTTATGAACAATAATAAACACTGAAAACTATAGTAATGATGCTGATAATTCAGCTTCATATTACAGGAATTTATATATATATATATATATATATATATATATATATATATATATATATTATCATTGAAACACTATTTTAAATTGTAATATTTCACAACATTGCCATTTTTTTTATAAATTAATGCAGCAGTGGTGAGCAAAATCCTACCGACCAGCAAACATTAGACGAGTAGTATGTGTGTATTCTCTAAATGGTTTAGAAATCATCAAAATGCAGAAATTGCATTGACCATAATTGATCTTTAGCACTTTTTGGCAAATCATTTCTCCTGCAAATCCTACATGTGCATTATAATTTATAAGCATCAAATGACAATCACACCTTAAAATCAGATGTTGCATTCATATACTTAATAAAACTGCCTTTGTTCATTTTTATGCTAACAGTGACCGATACTTCAGCTGAAGAGTTCACAACAGTTGTAACAGAATCGCCAGATTTGGAAACAGGTGGGACACTGTGACCCTTATAGGCTCCCGTAGTTGTACAGATGTAGCAGTAACTTAGAATATAACATCTAGAGCAACATACAACCGTCGAGTACTTTACATAGACTAGACTAGTTGCTGCCTCGGTGTACTAGCAGAGCTTATTGATGATGTAATGTGCCTTAATCCAACAGAGCACCATCTGCACCTACACAAGCACACACACATACATACTCACAATCTGCATTAAACTGCACTTAAGACCCTTGCTATTACAAAAGTGCTCAGATAAACTGATGACGCACTTGATATATCAGATATAACTGGTATAAATTCTCTAATATACACAAATAATAATAAAGTATTTTTTTTCATGACCTATTGCAAATGGGAAGACATTTTAACATTACAAAATAATGTAATGCAAGTATTTCTAAGTATTTATGTGTACTGTAGTGATGCTTTATAAACTAACTTCTGGATGAGCATGCGCAGATGTTTCAACAATTCTAACACATCATTGACAATCATTCTATTATCCAATCAGCATTAGACCAAACCCTCATAAATACCAAACTCGTACTACCTTCATTATCTCACGACTTTAGCATCCCTCCACCACCCCGACACCTCACCTCTTAAACACTATCTACCTAGAGGGAGCATTCTGGGGCCGGGCTAGATACTTTACTCAAACTCCATGGTCTCTTACTTTCCTGACAAGGGGAATAACACAAGTTAGGGTGTCTTTTCCGAGCTCAGAGCCCTTTCTCTGGACAGCACGCTAAATATGTGGACTCGTGGTACTAAGTTTTTGCTGTTTTTCCATAGATATTAAATGGAAAATTAGTACTGAACTAAGTACTAACTCATTACTATTACTAAGTAGTAATATCTAAGTATTTAGAATTTATGTCGACACTTTACTACCTCTTTACTATGGTGGCTGAGAGAGCTCAAACGTACTGCAAGTAAAAAACAGACATGCAAATAGAAAAACAGTAACAAACTGATGCCTGTCGCTCTGGGTGGCGAACTGCTGCGAACGCAGGTCTATGTAGGTCTACAGCATGGAGAATACATCCGCCTCCAAACGAGCTGAGAGGATCACATGAGCTCTATTGGTGCTCCTATTGGCTGTCGCTCAAGAAAGTCACTCTTCGTTTACATAAAGTTGAAGGATTCTCAACTCTGTTGCATTGCTTGACATGTCCACCTGGTCGCCAATAAGAGTTTGGACAGACAGAGGTCACCGGAAGTCGCTTGGGCTTCGTTGAAATGAAAGGTTGCTTGTCGCTTTGCAGCTGCAAGTCGCTTGCAGTGTGAATGAGTGTGAAATGCATGCATGCAAATTTGCATATGTAAATACAGAAATGTGCTGCATGTGCATATAGAAAAACATTAACAAAACGAAAAAACTAAATGCGTGTGCTGTCAAATCGATTGTTTTCAGCCTATATATTCATTACGCTTAAGCTGCAGTCACACTGCAATTTTCGCCCCATAGACTTACATGACCAGAAACCAAGCTCATGCAACAAGTTTTGCAGTTCGCTGCATTGCAAAGTTCAAGCTTGGTGACCTCTGACCTCCGAAATTGCATCACGTGACTGAGTGAGACCAATTGAAAAATCAAAACATGACCTCTCTGGACAGAAATTTCAAACATGGAGCAATCACTCGCTTTTTTAAAGGTGCAATATGTAAGTTTGACAGCCAGTGGTTGAACCAGGTATTCCTGGATTAAAACAAATGCAAGCCCAGGTTGCCAGATTCAGGACCAAGGAGAGAGTCTGACGATTGAGCCTAAAGGCTGATTTAAAAAGTGCTTTAAATAAAAGCAATGTCGCGCGATAGAAAGAACAATCTCCATATTAAAAGTAGTTTTTGTCCTAACCAACTCCTGAAATATATATATTTTAGAAACGGCTTCTATTTCTCACAGCTGAACAACAGAAAACTGACAGTGATCACCTTAGGTACACATCATGTGCTTTATTCAGTGTTAAATGCTAACATTGTGAGTTTGAATGGCATTTTACATGACATTTATTGCCATATACTGAAAGCAGCAGCAGCAGATAGTTCACTTCAGATTTAAAAAATAAAATAAACCATCTGAAATTGAACTTTAGAACTAAACACATATGAGTGATTCAGCATGTACATTTAATAAAGTTAAAGAGATTTAATATGTATTAATTAGATTATAAACATGACCATTTCGTGAGTGAGTGCACTATTCTGTGCTTCTGAATGGCTGTATTAAAATTTCTGTTGTTTTTGTCTGGTGCAAACAGCCACATTGCTTATCAAGGCAAATCTCGTGACATAGAGTGTTGTTAGGATTTACAATGTAACCTGCTCACCTAATTTTTTCGGTCGTAATATTTATATTATTTGCTGACTGATAACCTCTGAAGTCTGCTACCATCCACCAGAGGCCACATTTCGGTCACGAACGCATGCTTTCATGTTTTCCACCAAGGCAACCCGGGGTGCTGAAATACAATTGGCTAAACTGGCATTGGGTGGGTTAAACGAACTAAAACAATGACAGACGTTTCGACACGTAACATATTTTCAAAGCAGAATATCTGACTTCAGCATTGTTTTTCAGATAAACAAGTATGTTCACTTAGCATGTTTCTGAAATATCTGCAAACATATTATGGTATGTTCATGCTTTAGAAAACTTACATACAGCACCTTTAATGTATAATCACCTTGCTTAATTCCGCCACTTTTTGCAGAGCCGTACAACAGAATTTCACATGCTCAGACTCTAGTGTGACCACGGCATTACTTAACATGCCTATTGTCTCTTAATCACCGAATGCATGTTTGAATGAATCTGATATGAAAACGAATGATAAAGCCACTCTGTAAATGATGGTATTTAATTTTCAACAACGAACTGGAGTGAAAACATAATGTTATGAGTAGATTTAAAAGTTCAAAGTAGTTCACAAGAGTTTCATTTTAGTTCACTCAAAAATGAAAAATATGCCATCATTTACTCGCCTGTCACCTGAGTTTCTTTCTTTTGTTGAACACTAAAGAATATATTTAGAAAAATGCTGCTAACTGACACCAATTGACTTTCATAGTCATTTTTTATTTATTCCCACTATGGAAGTCAATGGGTAGCATTCTACAAAATATCTTCTTTTGTGTTCATTAGAAGAAACTCAAAGGTTTTAAACCAAATGAGGTTAATGATGAGATAATTAAAAACCATCTTATGTACACACCAAACTGTAAACTATTGCACTTTGACACCTGTAATAAACAGACAAACCACACATGAACTGAAAGAAAGCAGATGGTTTAATCCTGAATTTTGCACAACCCTGGACACTTTACAGTGTAGATTGCACAGTAAGCAGTACGCTTAAGAGTCCATTCTGAATATTTTAAAACAAAGATTGAACATGTAGTGAATCCTAAACCACCTCTGCAGTGCAGAACTGCTCTACGGTTGACACTAGCGCCCCCCCTTTGCATTGAAAGCAACTGCAAGATTTAAAATGTTAGGTTTTGTTAGGCTCAGCACTTTGTGTGTATGTATTCCATGCTCACTCTGTTTTCTCTAACTCGTTTCTGTTACACCTCACCCCTCAAATCCTATTAGATGCTCCTCTGGCACATGTAGACACTGCAAACCACGTCCCATCAGTTGAAATAGACCCTAAGGCACTTTATACCACCCCAAAAGCCACACCACCTTCTCATATTCTCAGAGAGGACACGCCCCTCAAAGCCACACCTCCAGGGGAGGGGCCTGTAGACACGCATATATATAGCAAAGGTAAGTGTGTGTGTGCTAGTGTTGTTAGTATGCTGTAGAAGCATCTTTCAAAGACTTGTTTTGGCAGTCAAAGCATTGTAGCCAAGCCAAGAGCTCAGCGACTCTGCTGCCAGTAAGTCATCTACTCAAACGTACCCCTAGAGGATTGTGGGTAACGGTTCCAAAGCGTGCGCAGGGGGAAATCAATGCTCAATTAGACAGTGTTTTCCCTCTGTCAAAATATAGAGTGACTTTGCATCTTTCGGCACAAAAGCGGATTACTGGCGGCCTGCGAATATATAAAACAAAGATCCATCGCTTGCGCACACACACACACACACACACACACACACACATGCTTATTGATCGAAGCCGAGAAATGAATACTGCATGACGTTTAACGAGTGAATGAGAAACTCCAGCTCGAGCTCAGATCAGAAAGCGTCAAGTTGGCAGGGAAAAAAGTGAAGGGAGAAATAAAGCACTTGGCTAAGAAGCGAGACGGAGCAGCTCCTCGGAAAGATTTAATAAAGGTGGAGATCTGTGAGGTTCCCAGCAGGATAGTGTGCGTGTGTTGATGAAATCATGCCATGGTCGATGTTTACACACGTTTGTGCAACTTAAACAAAACCAATCTGTCAGTGGAGATTAATTGCAGTTTGGTTTGTCTGCTCATCATCACATGCCTCTTTTCGTGAATTTAAGAAACACAAACAGCGAATCATCCAGCAGGGCACTCACGAAACTAGACTCAAATTAACAGCGTACTCACACTAGGTACAGTTGCCTTGAACTGTGCTGAAGCACGCTTGTCCCCCTCCCCCCTCTCCCCCGACGGCCCGCACTTACATTGCATTTTACCTTCCTAGTCAGAGCACGCTTACGTCATCGATGATGCGGCTGTTCAGTTTAACAGGAAGAGATTTAGTTATATTCTTTTGTATTATCGTTTGACACGCAGTTAAACATTTTTCCGGAACAGATCCACAACATTTGACGCTCATAAATCATTAAAGTCCTCGTGCTGCAGGTTTTAGGAGGTTTGCTGAAGGTGCATCTGTTGTACAGCGAGGGGTTTGCATATTTAATAAACTATGACAGTTCATGTTCATGGAAAAGTAAGAAAGATTAACAAATCCATATGAAACAGTGCCTTAAAAGTGACGTTGCGTCTTTAGTTTCTTGCTTAAGCGTGCTTTGCATTCACACTACAAGCGTACCGTGCCAAAGCCCAACTGAATCGCGCTCTAGCACACCTCTTTCTACCGGGCCAGGGCCGGCCAACTGAACTGCGCCGGGGCCCGATTAGGAGCACTCACACTTGTTAAACAAACCAGGAAATGCGCCCGGGCACAGTTCAGATGGCCGAAAGGATCACACCAATACAGGCCAGACGTAATAAGCAAAGACAATTTAACAGAAACAATAGTTGAACTATTGATATCACACGACTATGTAATTGTTTGAACTACGATTAAAAGTCCTACAGCAAAGAGAAGTTCTATGGAGTCAATCTAGAGCCATATATACTTGCAACATAAAAGAAAGTTTTGCTAACAAAAAAATAAAATATTAATGTAAATTTCAACCCCCCCTCCAAAAAAATTTAATAAATAATAAAAATTATTTAAAAAACATTTGCAAAGGTAAAATTGAGTTGATTATTACAGATTATTTCATTAAGATGTGACGTACTATTAAACACTGTCAGCATTGTAGTAGTGTTGTGGTAGATGTGGTTTTGTTGACCATTCCCTAATCTGTGGTTGATATTTGAGTGCGTCTCGCTATAGAGTATAGACTGACGTACAGGATATTTCTAACTAGACTGCTTGTTGTCCGCTTGCTGCTTTATAGTGTAACTTGCTGTTTACAGAAAAGAACATACTGTTTGTGTACCAAATTTGTGATTATTCAAATGATTGCATCTAAGCAATCCCTACAGCATCACCAGTGGAGGATTCTGGGGAGGTTGAAGAGATTTCTGAAAAGAAAGAGGGGACTTCAGGGAGACACGAAGTATCTGAAGATGTAAAGAGAGTGGAGAATTTTCTGGAACATAACAGACACATAGAAGAAACTGGTATGAAGTGTGTCAATGTGTTCTCAATGCATTTGTTCAATTTGTGAATTCTATTAGTAGTCACCAGTGCATCTGTCACAACAGCACCTGAACCTGTTGGATCAGTACTAGAGTCTGCCGGGCCAATGCCAGAGTCGATTCCAAAGCCAATACTGGAAACACACAAGCCACCACACAAACCTCAAGTTCATGTGACTACAGCGGAATCTCACGGAGCAACACAAACGTCAAATGAATCAGTAACAAAACATCATGAACCAATTCATGAGTCAACAGTGAAACCTCATTTGATGCATACATCTCATGAGACAATACAGAAAACTCATGAACCAAAAGTGAATCCTCATGAGCCAATGCCTAAACCCCATGAGCAAATAGTAAATCTTCACGAATCAATGCATAAGCCTCATCAGCCAAATGTGAACCCCCATGAGTCAGTAGTGAATATTCATGAATCAATGCATAAATCACATGAACCAGTAGTAAATCCTCACGAGTCAGGGCATAACCCTCATGGGTCAGTAGTGAACC
>CAIGQZ010014538.1:359261-377582 GCA_903798205.1 Danio tinwini
CATGAGTCAGGGCATAACCCTCATGGGTCAGTAGCAAATCCTCATGGACCAATGCATAACTCTCATGAACACCTACATATTGAGCCAAAAAGAGAGTCACATGGGCCGATACCAGAGTCTGCCAGGACAACACATGAATCTGTGCTGCCAATCTCAGCATTGGAGTCTGATCCAAACATAGAGATGGTTTCAATACACATGTCACCTGAAGAGAAAAAGGAGGGATATACTCATAAAGGTAGGACTCAGCTGGTTTTAAATGGCTTGTAGTATAGAATGCATACTTGATTTAGACTCTTTAGGAAACAGCTTTTAGTTTAATTAGTCTGTTGATGGTAAAAAAGGCCTTTGTAGAGTTGATAAAAGCTCATTCGTTTTTATACATTCTGCTGGTGCATTTTACCCTCTTTGATGAGTAAAAAATGGCACAGACCGATCAATTCACAAACGGTCTTGTCAGTGATTCAGACATTATTAATTGATCTGTGGAGTGCTCAGTCCTTTTTCTTTGCTTGTCTAGACCCACACAAACACTAAAATTAGCATGGTATGGGAGAGGGTGAAGTGAATCCAGCGCTTAAGTGGGAGAGTAGATGAAGAGAATAAAGATATCGATGCTGTGAACTAGACTAAAGTGTATTTTGGGTTTTGAAGTTTATCGCTGTGTGCTCATAGTATAGTCATTAGAACCCACATAAACAATGTGCTGTTAGCTTCTATAATATGCCACTTCAGATTGTATTTTTTATAGCACATATGCTTGGTAGTGAATTTTTGGGCTCGTTAGATGGCTTAAACGACGATTATATTCCCCTCCCTTAACAGTGTGAATTGATAGCTTGTTATTTGCTTGTCGTAGAGTCAGTTTGCTTTGCCTTGAGATTCTTGTTGTAATAGAGTTTTAGATGAATGTATAAAATAATACTGTTCATTTTCCAAAGCTCTTATGAAGTTCTTATTATCTGGAGGGCAACAGACTGTACAGCTAAAAGGCCTCATATATGACGACTTTCAAGGTGAGAAAGAATCGAAAAATTGAATGAGAAAAGATGTTTTAATGATGTTTTAATCACTCTAGAACCTTCAATTATTCCATTCTGCTTATTACCACTAAAGTTCTAGAATTCACCTTAGTTCCTTACAACTAAAAAGCAATAACATGTTCTAGGTTCTAGAACCTTTAGGTCAGGGGTGCTCAACCCTATTCCTGGCGATCGACCTTCCTGCAGTTTTCAGTTGCAGCCCTTATCAAACACACTTGCCTGTAATTATCAAGTGCTCCTCATGTTCTAAATAATTGGTTCAGGTGTGTTTAATCGGGGTTGGAGCTGAAATCAGCTGGAAGGTCGATCGCCAGGAACAGGGTTGAGCACCCCTGCTTTAGGTGTTTCCTTCAAATCATTAATGGTGTAATTTTTACTGTTCCCTTCTACTTATAATCACTGTACTGGTTTCTAGAACTCACCCTATTTCACTGCAACTCTTAAACACTGTAATATGTTCTAGATTCTAGACCTTTAAACTGTTCATTTCTACACAAACACTAATGTGCTCTAGAATGCACCCAACTTACTTGCATCTCTAACATTGTAATTGTCAAGGTTCTAGAACTCACCTTAGTATCACACAACTGAAAAACACTAACATGTTCTAGATTCTACAACCTGACCATTTCTATCTACTCCTAAACACCTTAATGTATTCTAGAACATACTTTACCTTTGTTCAGCACATGAAGAGTGTAGCATATTCTAAGTTCAAGAAACGTTGACGGTTCCTTCTATTCATTAACATTGTAATGTGTTCTAGAATTCACTTTAGTTTCTTACAATTAAAAGCATTCTAGATTCTAGAACCATTGGCTGTTCTCTTCTATTCCAACGATGTAACTTTCACTGTTCCCCTCTACTTGTTATCACTGGAATGGTTTCTAGAACTCACCCTATTTCACTGCAACTCTTAAACACTGTAACATGTTCTAGATTCTAGAACTTTAAACTGTTCATTTCTACACAAACACTAATGTGCTCTAGAATGCACCCAACTTACTTGCATCTATAACATAGTTGAATTTTCTAGAACCTTCAACATTATGGTTCCTTTTACTCATTACACTGCAATGTACTAAAACCCATCTTAATATCACAAAGACGAAAATCACTGTAACATGTTTTAGATTCTACAACCCTTGACCATTCCTACACTCAGAAAAAAAATGGCACACTCTTGTATCAAAGAAGGTACAAACCCTTGTCACTGGGGCAGTACCTTTTTATGGGACAGAATTAAAGAAACAAATTTGTACCATTGCAATTTGTACCTTTAAGGACATGATTTGTACCACAGGAAACAAAAATGTACCTTTAGTTTTTAAAACATGCAGGTACAATATTGTACCTTCATCAAAGGTACAAATCTGATCCATGAAGTTACCACTACAGTGACTAGACACTTTGTACCTTAACAGTGTCAAATGTGTTCCTTCAAGAAATATTAAAAGGCATTTTTCTATATCCAAAATGTGTCAATTTATTTTCAGTGAACATAAAACATCAAATACATTTATTAAACTGTGTTTTAGTTTACAAGAAAAGTTGTGTGAATACACATTTTCAATTTACAATAAAGAATAAAAATACTTTTGTATTATTGAACATAATGTTTATGAGATTCTTTAAACATATGCTTTTAAATGTTTATTAATGTTTTAATATGGAAACTATTCATAAATCACTTTGCCTTTCCAGTAATATTTATTTTCATATATATTGTAATCAGGGCTTTACATTAACACCCGCCAAATGCAGGTAGATTTCAGCTCTGGCGGGTTAGACAGACACCTCCACTAGCCACTTTGGCTGATTGAAAATCATTTTTAAATTGTAGTTTTCTTAAAAGCAGCGTTTGAAAATAAGCATGGCCCAATATTCATGCAAATGTGATCTTAGAATTGAGAAGCAGCACGACTGACGACAAATAACTGTGTTCGTGCAAGCAGAAAGCAGGTAAATACCGAATGAGAGGATGATCACTCGCACGCACAGATGATGTGATGCGCGCGACTGTTAAAAAGCGCGGGCGCTCCCGATTACTTGCGCCACCGTGCCTAGAGGAAGCGCAACTGGTGCGATTGGGTCTATTTGAAATAGACAGGACAAAGAGCGATGATCGTGCACCCACAGTCCTGCTGCTTTCAAGAGCTCAAGATTTATAAAAAATTAAAAAAAAACATTCTTTTGTAAGCAGCAGCGGTCACTGCTTTTTAATTATTCTTTGAACAGATTATTACAGGCCTATATTAACTGTGTGCGCTTGATCATTCTTTCATTATCGGTATGTTTCACCTGCTTTCTTTTGCTTACAGTTATTTTTGTTAATATGGTTTAATTATATTTTACAATAACACTGCTTTAATGGGAGATTACTTCCTGTTTATGTTTAGCTAACCCAGACAAAGATCTGGGACTTTTAGCAAGGACAGATTACTGTGCATTTTTAGATACATGACAACACTTCTTTTTTAAATGTAATGTTTTTTAAAGAAATGTTTTGTTTAATTAAAAAGTGCACCTATACGGCTATATTTTCCTTGTTTTGACACATAAAAAATTGTGGCTAAGAAATACTTATTTGGTGTGGTCAGAGATAAATTTGGTAAATCCTAAATTTTGAGCCCTGAAAAGTCATGTGAAATAAAAGCTGATTGTATTGCGACACAACCCATTTTCTCATGCACACTGAGCAAGCTAATACACAACACACACAAGAAGTTAAATGAATGAGAAGGCGTGTGGACATAACACATTTAAATCAAGTCATTTTAGCATGTTAGCAAGTCAAATTCATGCATATAAAATATATTTTCCCAACAAGAAAAGTGTGGCTAGTGAAAATGGAACAGTGCTAGTGAAAAAAACAGTGGCTGGTGATCAAAAAAGTTAATGTCAAGCCCTGATTGTAATAAAGACGGAGTTGTCCAACACTTATGTACCTTTTTTATGAGAACAAAGTGTACCTCCATTTCAATTGTACCATAAAAGGTACAAAACAGTATCATAAGAGGTCTTTACTGTACCATATAAATGTACAATTTTTACAAAGGTACAAAACTGTTCCTTAAGAAACATTATTTGTACCATAGTGTACCTTTTTTCTGAGAGTGTATATACTCTTAAACACCTTAACATAACTTGTACAACACATAAACTGTGTAATGTTCTAGGTTCAAGAATTTTTTATGGTTTCCTCTATTTATTAACAATGTCCAACAATTACAACGTAACTTTCACTGCTTCCTTCTAGTTATTATAACTAGAATGGTTTCTAGAACTCACTTTATTACACTACAACTCAAACACTGTAACATGTTCTAGATTCTAGAACCTTTAAGCTGTTAAAGCTGTAAGCATTTCTACACAAGCACTAATGTGCTCTAGAATGCACTCAAGTTACTTGCATCTCAAACATTGTAATGTTCAAGGTTCTAGAACATTCAATAGTTCCTACTACTCATAAACACTGGAATGTTCTAGAACTCACCTTAGTATCACACGACTAAAAGACACCAACAAGTTCTAGATTCTACAACCTGTGACCATTTCTATCTACTGCTAAACACCTAATGTTTTCTAGAACATAACTTAGCTCTGTACAACACATGAACATTGACATGTTTTAGGTTCAAGAATATTTGATGGTTTCTTCTATTCATTACACTCTCAGAAATAAAGGTACACTAGTTGTCACTGGGGTGGTACCTTCTCTAAAGGTACAAATTTGTACCTAAAAGGTCCATATTAATACCTTAAGGGTACATATTGGTACCTAAGAAGTACAAAAGCGTTCCTCTTAAAATTTGTAGGTACTAATATATACTTCTGAGGTACCAATATGGACAAATATGTACCAGCCCAGAAAAAAAGGTACCACCTCAGTGACAGCTTGCATACCTTTATTTCTGAGAGTGTATCATTATAACATTTTCTAGCATTCAATTCGGTTTGTTAGAAGTAAAACTAGTCTAGATTCTAGAATCTTTGGCTTTTCCCTTCTACTCATTAACGGTGTAACTTTCACAGTCTCCTTCTAGTTATTATCACTATAATGGTTTCTAGAGCTCACCTTATTACACTAAATAGATTCAGCATTGATCTAGAACACGTTATGGTAATGATGTGAATTAATGGCTAGTGCTGTAGAAAGTTTAAGTGAGAGTTAATAATTAAATTCTACTTAGATTGATGATGTTTCTCAACATGTCACTTCCTGTCTCCTGCTTCCGACTCATCAATTCCATCATCCTTGCTTCTCTCTATTATGTGTGAAATGTAAGGTAAGTGTGTTGTAGGCATTTTACTTGTGTGACTCATTTATTTTTCATTGATTTTTCAGTTCCTATGTGCTGAGACAGTTTCTCGCGCTCTAGTTCTTAAAGTGCACATAAATATTTAAAAGACACTTCTGAACTGATAAAAATAAAATAAAATTCAGAAACAGCAAGGTAATTGTAAAGCTGATTAAACCGTCTGGTTAATATGTAGTTAAACATGATTTTGTGTGTAAGTTTACTTCAGTAGTGAAACAAACTGTTAAACATATACTATTGGAATGCCCTATTTGTAATGTTATCAGATAACTATTTTTATCCAGAGAGATGTAAAAGGAGTTGTTACATTCACACTAGTTAAAGGTGCTGTATGTAAGTTTTTGACTCTTCTAAAGCATAAAAACACCATAATATGTTTGCAGATATTTCAGAAACATGCACAGTGAACATTCTTGTTTATCTAAAAAACAATGCTGAAGTCAAATATTCTGCTTTGGAAACGTGCATTACATGCTGGAACGGCTGCCTTTGTTTTGGTCCCTTAAACCTGCCCACTGCCACTTTAGCCAATTATATTTTAGCACCCGGGCTGCCTTGTTGAAAAACAGCACTTTTCCATCTTTCAGTCAGAAAGGCTCTCTAAGCATGCATCCGCTACAGAAATGCAACTTCCGATGGACAGTAGCAGACTCCGAAATGAGACGCAGATTCAGAATTTCACATGAGATGGTTATTATTTAGCAAATAATATAAAGATTAAACAACGTAAACATTAGGTAAGCAGGTTACATTGCAAATCTCGTCATGTAACGTGTTGTTAGGAAATGTGGTTACAGTGATAAGCAACTTGGCTGTTTGCACCAGACGAAACATGACAGAAATTTAAACACAGCCATTCAGAAGCACAGAATAGTGCACTCACTGCACTCCAACGAAATGGTCATGTTTATAATCTAATTAATCCATATTAAATCTCTTTAACATTATTAAATGTAGATGCTGAATCACTCATATGTGTTTAGTTCTAAAGTTTAATTTCAAACGGTTTTATTTTCAAGAGCCGAACTATCTGCTGCTGCTTTCAGTATGTGGCAATAAATGTCATGTAAAATGGAGTTCAAACTCACATTATTAGCATTTAGCACTGAATAAAGCACATGAGGTTGACCTGAGGTGATCATTGTCAGTTTTCTGTTTAATAATTAATTAATAATTATTTATTATTAATAATTATACATTAATAATTTGAGGTGTTGGTTAGAACCAACTAGAAACTCATTTTAATGTGTTAAATATTCATTCTATTGCTTGTTGATTTTATTTAGAACACAACTTAAAAATCAGCCTTTAGGCTTGATAGTCAGACACACGCCTGCTTTCATCAATCTGGCAACCTGTGCTTGCGTGTGTTTTGATTCAGGAGTGCAATACCTAGTTCAACCACTGGGTGTCAAACTTACATACTGCACCTTTAATATATTCCCTAACATAAACTAATTCCAAACAATACTAGTACAGCATTTATTAAATCACAGTTATGAATCAAATACTGTAGTGAATGTATTGTTTAGGGGTGACGCGGTGGCGCAGTAGGTAGTGCTCTCGCCTCACAGCAAGAAGGTCAATGGTTCGAGCCTCGGCTGTGTCAGTTGGCATTTCTGTGTGGAGTTTGCATGTTCTCCATGTGTTGGCGTGGGTTTCCCTAGGGTGCTCCGGTTTCCCCCACATGTCCAAAGACATATGGTATAGGTGAATTGGGTAAGCTAAATTGTCCGTATAGTGTATGTGTGTGAATGAGTGTGTATGGATGTTTCCCAGTGATTGGTTGCAGCTGGAAAGGCATCCACTGCGTAAAACATATGCTGGATAAGTTGGCAGTTCATTCTACTGTGGTGACCCCAGATTAATAAAGGGACTAAGCTACTTGTTAATAAAGGGACTTGTTCATGGTTTATATTAGTAAATGCGTTAATTCCAACCCAATCACACGGCAATTCGTAACTTTTTGGTTTAGTGGCTAATTCGTAGGAATTCGTATGGTCTAATTCGTACAAATAGGTACAATTTGCTCATCACTCAATGAAGTTTGGGGTTAGGGGTGGGGTTAGGTGCCACGCCTCCTTTTTAAAATCGTACATTTTCGTACGACTGAACTTGTACGAATTTGTACGAATTAGCCACTAAACTGACAAAACGTAAAATACTTACATTTCCTCGTGAGATCAGGCTGGTTAATTCACATTAACTAATACAACCTTATTGTAAAGTGTAATGCAAGTCCTTCAAAAATGGTGGAATATTCAATCAAAAGTTTTTTTTAAATAAAGTGACATTTATTAAGCAATAAACTTCAGTAGTGAATTTTAGATTTAACTTCTGTTCCACTGAATAATTTTGGAAAAATGACTTCCACAGTATTTTTTGTTCCTACTACGAAAGTCAATAACTTGATAAATAATACATCTTTAGTGTTCAACAGAAGAAAGAAACTCAAACGTTTACAACCACATGAGTGTGAGTAAATCATGAGGTAAATTTCATTTTTGATTGAACTATTTTTTTTACTAAATGTCTTTACCTATCAATTTAATCCAATGGACCCTTTTCACAAGACGCGTTTTACAGTTGACAACCTGATTTCACCAAGGAGGACACGTTCCTACATTAACATCTACAGTATGTTGATCCTGGAACAATATACCAATCAGAATTAAAGGCATACGTTTACCGTTTATGTTAAGTTTAGGCTTACGATTAGGTTTATGCACTTCTACATGATTGTTATCCAATCATTATTCCCCTCTGATATTGGGAATAATTTACAGTTATGGTTGGGGGTAGGGGTAGGAATTGATATGGACTACATTTTCCAACAGCAATGATGTTCCAGGATCAACATATAGATGTTAATACAGGATCGTATCATACTTGGCAAAATCATGACATACTTTTACGGTCATCAGCATCTTAAATCTTTATTATTTAGATTTTTATTATGCATTCATGCATGTGTTATATCATCTTTGCATCAAATTACAAAAAAGCTAATTACCGCTTATGCAAGGTGTTTCTAATGCAGTGTTTATGGGGGGCAAGACAATGAAATTGACGCTATTCTCTCTTCTGTCGTTATCTGTCTCACACTATTATTTTTCCTTTTTCTGAAGTCTTGATAACACCATCATGGAGTTTTTCTTCTATCATTTCAGCAAATAGGATTGTTAAAAACGTATTTGTTGTACTCTCCCATTCAAAGTTTACCCGACCATGATGATTTATATGCTACTGAGAAATCTGGAAATGTGAAAAGGGTCTATAAATGTTAAAGGCGCTGATTCGCTTTCTCAAAAGAGCCACACTGAACATGATGCATTGATACACAAGACACAGATTTTCTGTGAGTGACAGAAACAAACAGACATGAGAGAAAGATAAAGGACAGGTGTGAATGGGGACTGGGAGAAGCCCTGCAGTTTGACAGAAAGATCTGCTTCAGAAGAAGGAGAAACAGCTGTGTTAGAGAAAACATCTGTCAACAGATTTCCCACACACACACATACACGTACACATACATGAAGAGTGGGAAAGAATCCCATAAGAGTGTGTGAGATATCGCCCTGTCAGCAGCGCACACACACACACACACACACATCTTTATTTCAGCCGTTAGAAGCAGGAAAGACACAAAGTGATGCAAAAAAAGAGTCAATATCTTTCTATTGATTCAGCAGTGTGACTGATGCAATTTGTATACATGTTAAACATTCCCAACACCGAACTTCCCATCCACTTATTTCACTTTACAGTTCATTTAATTCACTTTCCTGGACATTTATTTCATGCAAATGATTTCTGATTTGTGATGTCATGAGCTCGTTGACATATGAATGTTCACTTTTACACATCCACATTTCCCATTCCATACTTTAATTAGTGTCTCTGTATTTCTGCCTTGTTTTGACTCTGAGTTGTAGTAGGTATTAAGTACATTTACATGGACACCAAATAATCTGATTTTAATGCGATTAAGACAATACTCTGATTAAGAGTCTACCATATAAACAGCGATTTTTGATTCATTTAATCTGATTAAAGTCATAATCAAACTAAACAGAAATCAGACATGTGGAGTATGGCGAGGATAGTGGCATTATTGAAGTGCAGTAAAGACATGTCAACACCACAATCAAACTGTTACCGTCATTTAGGACTTTGCCACATTTTGCGACAAGATAGTCTATACACAGACGGCTGTTTGGCATTATTCTCTGTGCCTACTGAGTCAGTAAAGGACCACAAAAACACACATCGTGGAAAAAATGTTATTGTTGCATTCGGCGTGCGGTATCAAACTCCATTAAAACAACACTCCTCCATCAGTTCTTACTTAACACTTGCATCCAATACCTCAGTTTGTCATGAATGAAATGTTCCTGAATGAAAGTGAAACTGCTGATCTGCAGTTAAAAGTCAACTAATTAAAAATGAAACACCTAAAATTACATGAAACTCTAGAGGAAATGTTGGATAGCATGGTGACAAGGACGTTAATCAATCTATGGGCTATAACATGTAAAACAGGATCATGAAAGGAACATTCAAAAAGCAACTCATGTAAACACCATGATCATACTATTGTCTTATTCAGATTAAGGCAAATAGTTCCATTAATAATGTCCATGTAAACGTAGTCAATGACTTGTATTATATGAATCAGCAAGGACCATAGTTTCACTTTCAGCTAAAAACCTGTATTGT
This sequence comes from Danio tinwini, assembly GCA_903798205.1. Classification (NCBI taxonomy): domain Eukaryota; kingdom Metazoa; phylum Chordata; class Actinopteri; order Cypriniformes; family Danionidae; genus Danio; species Danio tinwini. Next base: position 369,346 of record CAIGQZ010014538.1, read on the forward strand.
TCTGCTAAAGAAAAAAAAACATTATCATCAATAATTGAACTCTAATGTTAATGGATATTAAGTCTTGTTTTCTGAAAATTAATTGAACAATTATCTTGCAGTAAGCTCAGGAAAAATATATACACTTTAACCTTTAACAAGGTTTTAAATACACATATATATATATATATACAGTTCAAGTCTATTGTCAAAACTATTCACCCTCCTGTTAATTTTTTTCCTTTCTCAAATATTTCCCAAATGATGTTTAACAGTGCAAGGAAATTTTCACAGTAATTCCAATAATAGCTAAAATAGCCTATAATAGCTAATAAAAATAGACTTTTCTCCAGAGGAAAAAAAAGTTATTTGTTTTATTTCGACTACAATAAAAGCAATTTTAAATTTCTTTGAAAACCATTTTAAGGTTAATTTTATTAGCCATCTTAAAAGGGCACCTATTTTACCCCTTTTACAAGATGTAAGATAAGCCTTTGGTGTCTCCAGAATGTGTCTGTAAAGTTTCAGCTAAAAAATACCCATCAAATCATTTATTATAACCTCCAGAATGTCCATTTTTTGGTGACTGAGTGTAGTGTAGCTGTTTTTGTAGCCTGCGGCTTTAAATGCAAAGCTGCTTCTCCCCGCCCACCGATCCCATGTGCATGTCTGCTTGCCTCTCCTGCATTACGTCAGATAAACAGTCCTCAGTAACAGAGACAAAGTCGGATGAAGCTGAACTACAGCTCATTAGTCAAAAATGCCAAGTTTATTTGAGGTATTTGTGGTGGCGTTTATTCAAGCCTTTCTGAAATGATGGGTCTCACACTAACGCTGTTTGCAGTACACGCAGACACACATATGTGCATTTACTGACTCATGTGGCTGTGGTGATTATAGCGATTAAAAATGACATCGATTTTATAGTCTATTACAAACATGCTCTGTTTTAAAAAGATCTACTAAAACTTATAAAAAAATTATAATAATAAAATGAAAATAAAACTAAGTTGGATAAGATAATTTCATCTCAGTTTATTTGCAAACAAATGTGGACATGTACACATGTTATTATAGAAACATGGTGCCTGTCAATCAATTCAGTGGGCGGGGAAGCCACACTCCTACGTCACATTGCAGTGGGCCTCAAAATCACTGGGATTTGGGTCTTATTTTAACGTCGGGGGAAAAAAGAAAAAGACTTGTTTATTTTACTCCAATATGACTACACATAGTTCTGTCCAAACAGCTTACAAAAGTTTTTTAATTAGAGGTGCCCTTTAAGCAATATATATATTTTAATTGTCTACAGAACAAACCATCGTTATACAATGACTTGCCTAATTACGCTAACTTTAATCTAATTAACCTAGTTAAGCCTTTAAATGTCACTTTAAGCTGAATACTTGTGTCCCTAAAAAAATATTTAGTAAAATATGATGTGCTGTCATCATGGCAAAGATAAAATAAGTCAGTTGTTAGAAATGAGTTATTAAAACTATTATGTTCAGAAATGTGCTGAAAAAACACTCCATTACATAGAAATTAGGGGGGAAAAAATAAACAGGGGGGCTAATAATTCTGACTTTAACAGTACATTTAAAGGTTAAGACAAGATATCTAAACTTAATTTTATATTGTATGGGAAAACAAGACAAACGTATGAAGGAAGAAAATCATTTTGTTGCAGTGCCACCTTTCTTTACTCTTGTTTCTTTTAAGCCTCCTTCATTGCAGTGTTGGTGACTCCATGGTTTTATGTTTGGCTTTCAGATTGTGAATGTAACGGACACTCGAATCGCTGCAGTTACATCGACTTCCTGAACATAGTGACGTGTGTGAGCTGCAAACACAACACGCGGGGGCAGAACTGTGAACACTGTCGCATGAGCTACTACAAAAACATGTCTGCAGAGCCTGATGATGAGAACGTGTGTATTGGTGAGTTACTAAAGCACTGCACACACACACACACACACACATATATATTTTGCACATACACCTTATAAAAAAGACATAATGGATGAAGAAATCACTGGTTTATACCGAATTACTGTAGCACAAACCGCAGACACCAAGGTCATGGGATTGATGAGAACACATGAACTGATCAAATGTTTACCTTGAATGCAAATTATAGGTGGGCATAGATTAATTTTTTTAAATCTTGGAACTAATCTAGATTAAAATGGATCATTTGAATTCTGCCGAAGGCATTCAGAATATGTGTGCTACCCAAATAATGACTAAAAGTAAGTCTTTGAGAATGGGTTTCTCAAGCCAGGTGGCGCATTAGACCAGGGGCTCATCTCCTGTTTCCAAAATGCATCACAAACTGCTTGAGAAACTGTTCTACTATGATAATTGGTGATAAAAATAAATGATGTTCAATAAGATGTACTTGTGTTTACTCACTGTTTATTCAGTTAAACATCAATGTTGAACTGTAGGCCTACATAAGCTCCAAACTGCGAGTTTTGATGACCTTAATCCGACTAAAGTCATCACTGAACTAAACAGAATTGGAATTAAGACGTGGAGTATGCAGATATTAGTGGCATAACTAAAGTAAACACCGCAATCAAACTATTACCGTCATGTAGGACTTTGCCATATTTTCAGACAAGATCCACACACACGGCGTGCGTTATTAAATTCCATAACACTCTCACCAGTCCTTACTCCTTATTTGCGTTAGTATATTGCGGTCTTAGTAAGTGATACACTGAATCATTGATTCTAATGATTAATTGAAATCAGCCGATTCATTTAAGATCTAAGCAAGTGGCTCATTGAATCACTGACCTAAAATGATTTGTTTAAAAGCAGATTAAATAATGCATGGTTGCATTGTTGAGAAATAAACAACTGCCCTGGTTTTCTTGAGACCTAGTTTCATTGGCAAAGCAATAAAAATAGACAATAAAATGATACTCAAATGATTCATTTAAAATAGCTGATTCGTTAAAAATCCAAGCAAGTGGCTCATTGAATTACAGACTTAAATGATTTGTTCAAAAGCAGATTCAATGATGCATTGTTGCTCTGAGAAATGCACCACTGCTCTGGCTTTCTTGAGAACTACTTGCATTGACAAAACAAGAAAAACAGACAATGTAACTCAGTGTTAAATTCTTGCTGTTGTATAAAATCTGCAATCAATTTGATTACAAGACAAAAACACTTGTGTGATATTAGTGAACCATCATATTTTAAATGCATGAAAGACAAACCCATGCAGGGAATATTTGCTCCTTATAAGTTATAACTTGGCTTATAACTTTATGATATAATTCCTACTGCTTTTTAACAGGCTTTATCACACAGTCAATGCTTTTTGCACACTGTTTTTGTTCATGTTTTGCACCAGTATCAAACTTCGTGTGAGCTCATGCATTGTTAAAACATTTATGATGTTAGACAATAAACATCTCACACTTCATTCTTGATATGTACTTGTGTCCTTGAAAATAAAAAAGTGCTTATGTAATAGCAATGCATCTTCCATTCACTGTCATTCACTGCAGAGTCAGCCATCCTTGATAAAATTACTAGATTTATGATCGCAGCATACAAATTCAACAACTTTTTCACTCAAACTGCTCACTATTCTTCACTAAAACTGCCAGTAAACAGCTATACAATGCATTGCAATTAGGAGGGGATTCTTTTAGTCAGTTTTAGACAATAAAAGCAACTCTGAGTAAATTAATAAATAAATAAATAAATACTCTGCAAGTAAATTGTAATCATGTGTAATTCTTTTGTCTAACATTTTAAGAAATTGTAACTTTACTTTTATTGTATGTGTGATTATGTGCTTTTTGATTTTAGGTTGCCTTTTAAAATCTGGCAGGGGGCAACAGATGAAAATTAGTCCTTGTGGCTAACTCTGGCTTGTTTACAGTTATACTGTTGATTAATGAGCATTGTCCCTGTTAAATGAAATAAAGTTTATAAAGTCTAAAATCAGTGGATGTCACAGTACTGTACATCAGGTAAATTACATTTTTTTATTAAATAAGCCAAAAGATATGTAGCTAAAGAGAAAAATTGTGATTCTAGTTCACAAAACTATTCTTAACTTGCACGGGTATATTTTTGAGAATAGGCAAAAATACATTTTATGAGTCGAAAATATCAAATCATCAGAATATTAAGTATTGATCATGGTTCTTGTAGACTTTTATTATTGCATTATTCTGTTAAAACATATTTGTGATAAAACCGTCACGATTTTATGGCATATTTATTATGGAGTATAAACAGGGGCGACACGGTGGCTCAGTGGTTAGCACTGTCGCCTCACAGCTAAAAGGTCGCTGGTTCGAGTCCAGGCTGGGCCAGTTGTCATTTCTGTGTGGAGAATTAGCCTTAAAAACTGGCCATAGAGTATGAGTGCATGTGTGAATGTGAGAGTGTATGGGTGTTTTCCAGTACTGGGTTGTGTCTGGAAGGTCATCTGCTGCGTAAAACATATAGTGGAACAGTTGGCAGTTCATTCTGCTGTGCGACCTCTGATAAATAAGGGACTAAGCCAAAGGAAAATGAATGAACTTATTTGTGATTAGTAATATGGATAGCAAAGAATGCATTTTGGACCATTTTAGAAGTCAATTTCCTCAATATTTAGATAGATTTAGACCCTCAGATTCCAGATTTTTAAATATCACTATTTATTTAAATGTAAATATTGTCCTGTCAACAAATGAACAACTTATATATTACACTTCGAGATGATGTATAAACCTTAATTTCCAAAAATTTACACTAATCCCATATAGAAAAATTATACATGGAAATATATGCAAATTACACATATACAACAATTCGATTTTACATATAAAAAAAATCTCATATACACAACATATAGTTTTAATTATTGCAAAAATGCACTTGCATATATTTGTTTCAACAATTGGAATTACAAATAGATCCATACATGTTTAAATATATATATATATATATATATATATACACATTTTAATATGGCCATATATGAACACATCAAAAAAATATATATTTCTGCTTGTTAAGTGTGACGTCGCGCGAAGGGGCTTACAGGTCCAAGCGCTCTTTAAAACTGAATGAGGAGACTCAAATGCTAATAATAAACGTTTACAAAGCGATGTAATACTTTCGAAAATCACGATCGTAATACGTATACGTCCATGCCTAATATCTGATGGCCAGAAAGTGATTAATTTATGAATTGTTAAAATTTTGGTATTTGTGATGCAGCAAGCCCAGTGATTGTTGTGTACACCATGACTTTATATAAAATTCACTTTAAAGGGCACCTATGGTGAAAAATCTCCTTTTCAAGCTGTTTGGACAGACATATGTGTAGGTATAGTGTATAGACTGTCATATTGGGGTGATATAAACACACTCAGTCCTTTTTTTTCAATTTAACAACATAAAAACGGTGGACCAATCGGAGCGGTTTTCAGACCGACCGCAACTTGACGTAGGAGTGCGGTCCCCCCGCCCACCGAATTGATTGACAGCTGCGTATTAACATGTCTCCATAGTAACGTGTGTAATCATATCAAACAGACACAGGACCAGGACGTGAGCAAACTAAGCAACCATAAATAAAAGGTCTGTTCAGTTTGCTAGGATCATCAATCATCATCAAATGTGATCAAGAGTGACTTTTACAAGTTTAAAATGTTTTAAAACAGTGCATGTGTGTAATGAATTACAGCGATTTACTTCATCAACACAGCCGTGTGTCAGAACAATCATAAAAGACACTTTAATCCCGGTTTGTGGATGTTAAATCAGGTTTATTTTGTACATTAACATAACAGATATCCATACAGCAGTGGATATTAACCTGTATCCTGTCACATTTGCGTGCAAAAACAGTGCAAAGCTAAACGCGCGCTGTCTGTGTGTGCCTGTCAGCGCTGTGTGTGTGTGTGTGTGTGTGTGTTTGTGTGTGTGTGTGTGTGTGTGTGTGTGTGTGTGTGTGTGTGTGTGTGTGTGTATTTGTGTATGTGCATGAACTTTGTAACGACATTGTGTGTGACTCATCCTGTAACTCCACAACATGCATCAAATACTCATTGGTAAAGTTCTTTCTTGTTGTTTTTCCTCACAAACGTTACGTGAGATCTTATTCCTTCGTGTTTGTCTGTTGTCTGACGCAGCCGAGGGAGCCGCTGCCAGGCACGTGGAAACGGTGGGCGTGAAGGACTAGCCTTAAAGGCGGAGTACACAAAAACAGCTAGCTACTAATAAATGCTACAAAAAAGGAACTTATGACAGGTATAATAAAAAATCTGATGGGTGTTTTTAGATGAAACTTTACAGACACATTCTGGAGACACAAAAGACTTATATTAAATCTGGAAAAAGTGGTAACTTATGTGCCCTTTAATGTGTGATATGAATAAAAAGTGATCATAAACAAATATTGTCAATTCAAATGAGTGGTGGCTTGGACCCGGAAACAGTATTACATATGCCACCATCACGTCATCACTTAACAAGCGGATTATATATGTGCAAGCAGTAGGCATGGGACGAAAAGTCAAGATTTTAAAACCGCTAAAATGTTCTGTTTTAACGTTCCTATCGTATATGTAAAGTCTGGGGAGGGTTTTTACATGTTTTAACAACTATTTTATTTAGTTTTTTTAGGGCAGTAATCAAAATACCATGAACTTTTTTATCCAAGATTATCATATATTATATTTATTTTATATACAGTATGTGTGAAATCCTAATATGAACTTGTATGTCATGTAATTTGCATATATCAGATTTATATGTAGCATGACTGGCTTTGTAATCCAGGGTCACAATTACACATTGCCAACAGAATGAGGAAAGAAAGACTGAGAAAGTGCGGGAAGAATCGGATGCCACGGTCAACAAAGTTAAACTGCAACATTATCTTCCCGTGAGCATCATATTAGAGATTCCCAGTGGCCCTCCGAAACACTTCTAGAAATAAACCCGGATGCGACAGCTCTTAAATCAGCGGCTCTGCTTCCAGGCCGAAGCTGAGAGTACGAGGACGCAGAGGCGAGTCCATCTGCCGCGTGAGGAGGCAGGGCACGGGGTAAACGAACACGCGCTGGGAAGTCAGCACAAATGAGCTCGGGTGATCGGGTGTGTGCCAGGTGCCAACATGGCACAGGGTCAACACCAAGATCTCCACGAGGAGAACATTTACCCCATCATGAGCTCTCAATAGCATGGAGTTCACAACTCTCTATTTTCAGGAGTCCTCATACAAGTGTAATTCAATCTAATGCTGTTGGCTGCGTCCCAATGCATGAGTGTAAAAATATCATTGACAGTTTCTAAAAATATTTCAGAATGCAGTAATTCAATCTAATGCTCTTGGCTGTGGCCCGATGCATGAGTGTAATAATATCATTGAATTACTGCGGTCAAAAATATTTTTAGAAACTATCAGTGATATTTTTACCCTCGTGCATTGGGCCACAGCCAACAGTATTAGACTCAATTACTCCATTTACAATTACATTTAGCAGATGCTTTTGTCCATAGCTACTCACAATTGAGTAGGCATTCAGTGATTCAACATAGAGGCAATACACACATGTGCTAATTATACAAAGGAGCTTGTTTTGAAATTTGATATTTTTTATATGCATTTCAGAATTGCAAAAATGTAGGCAGCGCCCCAGAGGATGTCATTAATATGTTCAAGGAAACGTACCCAAAGTAATGCATTTCAGTTTCACAAGTAGACAGCGCCCTCTAATGGCTTTGTCAACTGAAATGTGCAACCAAATGGACATAAAGTCACGCATTTCAGTTTTGCAAAAGACAGCAGCCTCTAGTGGATGTTTAATATCTGGATTATCTAAAATATGCAACAAGATGTACGCCAAGTAATTTTTTTTTTTTTGCACCTCAAGTGGATTAAAACGTGCAAGGAAACAGATTCAAAGTAATGTATTTCTGTTTCGCAAAAATGTAGAAAGCACCCTCTAGTCGTTTTGTCATCGAAACGTACAACAAGATGAGCCCAAAGTAATGCATTTCAATTTTACAAAAATGTAGACAGCACCTTCTAGTGGAAAGAAGGTGCAACAAGGTGCAAGGTGCAACAAGATGAGCCCAAAGTAATGCATTTCAGCTTCGCAAAAATGTAGACATTGAAATTGGGTCCATTCAATGTCATTGAAATGTGCAAGTAAACAGACGCAAAATAAGGCATTTCAATTTTACAAAAATGTAGACAGCACCTTCTAGTGGATTTTTCATTTGAA
>CAIGQZ010014538.1:395159-428262 GCA_903798205.1 Danio tinwini
TTATCTTTCTCAGATAAACATAGGGCCACACTTTTATTATTTTTCTTTCTTAAAGAAATCAAACTTAACACATCACTAAATTACTTTTTATAAAACGTAAAAACAATAAAAAAAAATGAATCTGAGGTAAAAATCGACTTACCTCAGAAATTCGCGCCAAATCCTCAGCGCCTCATGGCGGTAAAATTTGTGTTTTGTGGTGAGTGACTGAGGAAATTGTTACCCTCAAACTCTCGATCAATAAGATTTACGTTTGTATGAGAAACTCGCGTGTAACTGAAACATTTGTACGGGTTTTAATAGATCCGTATGGTAAGATTATGCATACTCCCCATAGCCTCAAGACTAGTTTTAGATGCACTGACATCCCTTCACATTGGTAATACTACAGTTGTCATTTAGCTCAAGGAATAAGCTACTAAAATAAAACCACAGCCTTGTTGTTTTGCAAACAAGATTAATATTAAAAGGCTGGGTAGAGAGGTGAATCCTTTCAGACAGAAATAAAATCTTTCAAAAATATTGTTGGTTGCTCCATCTTATGGCTAGATGGTAGTAAGAATTAACAATCGTACACAGTATTATCAGTTAATGTACTTTAAAATATATATATATATATATTAACTAGAATTGGGAGTTGGGAATGTATTACCATAATGTGATTTATTTTATCACATAATAATTCATCGTTAATACTAGTTGGACAGCTGTATGTGAAAAAAAATCCAATATTAAATACAGAAAACTTTTAATTTCCTGTCTACAAAAAAGTGCTTCTGTACAAAGCAAATATCTCTTTATACACTTGTAAAACTGATCACTGAAGATAAAACTCAGTAATAAATGCCACAGTAGGAGGGTTGATCTCTCAATCTTCAGGCTGGAAGAATTAAACTATACAACATCAAACTTAACTTTCCTTCACAACTCCAACACATTATGACACTTTACATTTGAAACTAAAATGCTAATAAACACTGTTCTGTTTTTGGCTTTTTCCAACATTCTTAGCATCTCTAATTTTTACACCTGAAAAAAAAAAAAAGATTTTAACAGTCAGTTCAGTCAAACAAAGAAATACATCTGTATATTAAAAGTCAGTATAAAACAATGAGTGAAACACAAACAGCAATGCACGCGTGACAATTACACACCAAACCAATCCTTTCATAAATCCACAAATCTATTTTACATTCAAATAAGTGACAAACTATACATACAAAAGGTTATTTCTGAGCAAGTCAGACTGCTTATGAGTGCAGTTATTGCATTATTCCTTTTTTTTTTTTTTTAGAGACAAACATACGGTTCAAAAACCCAAACCAGTTATACTAAACAAAACATCCTCCATGAATAAAATACTTTAAATGTTCATTTTGCAGCTCAGAATTATTAGGAGGAGTCCGAAAATTACAGAAGCACCACCACAAAATGAATTAGTCAAGCTAATTGTAAAGCCACTGCCTGAGACTGAGATGTTGAACACTGACGCTTTGCACAGTATAAACCCAATGATGAGAGGAAGAAAACAAAAACTCTATGCATTGCTGTAGAGTTTTAAATGACAAATAAAACCAGATGATTAACTCATCTCCTTCTTGGTGGTGAACCACCACGGTGTTTTGAAGAATATTTGGAAGATTGTCCAGAACTTCGATGACTTCCATCATATGAATTAGATCTGTGTGATGAATGGCGTGATGCTGGAACATCCCGCCTACTTCTGTCTTGTGTCTCTTCTCTGGTTGGCCACCGCTCTGAAAACCGTGGGTCTGAAGGCCTTTCATTCGTTCGCGGGTCTTTAGGGCATTCCAAAGGTATGAGCCGTGGCATTGGCTGTGCCGCCTGACTGGTGTCATGATGTGGGCGGGGCACAGATGAAGGCCCTGCCTCCACAGGAGAATGCGCAACGGGTCGGGTCACAGTGCTTGGTCTGTCGATAGGGGGATGAGAAAGACTGCGGCTCACCGGATTTGGTTTTTGTTTAACGATTTTCCTGACGTCACTTTCAAAGCTTTTCTGCATTGTGTTGATTATACATTCACGTCTCCCTGCGTCCTCAATCAGCGCTCCCCAATCACTTTGTTCCTGCAAAACGTGCATTGAAACATCATTCTATGCATTTGAGGTATTTTTTTTTTGGTGGGTCATGTACTGTATGTGTATGAATGCAAGTAAAAGGTTACCCTGAGTGTGCGTAGATGTCCCAGTATAAAGAGACTAAATCTGGCTCTCGTGATCGTTACATTCATCCTCTGTCGATTTCCAACAAACCTTAAAAAAAATAATAAATTACATGTATATAGCAATGTTTGAAATGGAAAGATGAATACTTTATTAGGTTACAACAATGATCACACAACAAGACTAATGACGCGTTTCCATCATTTAAATTTCTGGTTGAAAAATTAAAGGTGCGGTAGGTGACTTTCAACCAGCACCAACAAAAAAGGTTTCTGAAGAAAGTCTCTTTACATTTCAATAGTAATGATCAGGGCTTGACATTAACTTTTTTTGATCACCAGCCACTGTGGCTAGCAGTTTTCCAACATTACTAGCCACTCGTCATTTTCACTAGCCACAATTTTGTTATGCATACATTTGACTTTGGCATGCTAAAATTACTTGATTTTAGACATTTTGTTATTTATGTCCACATGCCTTCTCATTCATTCACTTTTTTGTGTATGAACTTGCTTAATGTGCATGAGCAAATGGACTGTTTCATAGTGTCGCATTGCAATTCGTTTTTATTTCACTGGACTTTAAGGCTTAACACTAAGAACCAAAATAAATAAATAAATAATTAATTATATCTTCTCCACAAATGTTAAATAATGTCAAAACATGCAAAATATAGCGGTGTACATGCTCTTTGTATTAAACAAAACCTTTCTTAAAACAAACAATTACATAAAAAAAATTATTATTATTGCCATGTATCTAAAACCATGCACAGTAGCCTAGTCTGTCAAGCTCTCTCAGATCACTAGTTAACTACACACACATGGAGAGTTAATCTCCTGTTAAAGCAATGTTATTGTAATAATGATAATTAAACCATATTAACAAAAATGATTGTAAACAAAAGCAAGCAGGTCAAAAACATACTGTGTGATAATGGAAGGATGATCACATGCACACGGGTAACGTTAGGCCCATAATCTGTTCAAAGAATAGTTAAAACAAAACCGGCAACCGCTGCTGCTTACACAAAGACATCTTTTAATAACATCCGGAGCGTTTGGAAGCAGCAGGACTGTGTGTGCACGAGCATGACTTTTAGTCCAGTCTGTTTCAAAGAGAACCGTTGTTTCGCGCCAGGAAACGGGAGCGCGCATGTTTTTTTTAACAGTCACACTCATCACATCACCTGTGCACGTGAGTGATCATACTCTCGTTCGGTATTTACCTGCTTTCTTTTGCTCGCAATTTTTGTCAGTCATGCTGCTTCTCGACTCTAAGATGACATTTGCACGCATATTGGGCCATCTCTATTGTCGAACCCTGCCTTTAAGAAAACTAGAATTTAAAAATCATCTTCAACTAGCCAAAGTGGCTAGTGAGAGTATCTGTCTAACCCGCCACAGCTACTCACATTTGGCGGGTGTTAAATGTAAAGCCCTGGTAAGGATTAAAGTAAATGATTTAAATGTATTTATATAAATAGAAATTGATTGTTACCAGTTTCTAACAATTCTTCAAAATGTCTGTTTAACTGAAAGTCAAAAGGTTTGGAACTATTTGAGGGAGAGTAATTTTTCATTTTTGGGTGATCTATCCCAAACAGCTTCCATCTTTTCGCAATAAAAGCACTTAATATTTCCACTGTTGGAATGTCATGCAATCAGTATTTGTTTTTATATCACTATAGTGGTTTACCCAACAATAACGACTTCTGAGAACCATTGTAACATCCATGACACACAGGCCATATACACACTTAAACACTCACCCGATGGAACCCATTTCACTGCTGGCTCTCACACAGGACACAATGATACAGTCCATTTCTCTACCCTGAAAGCCATCAACTGTGTCCACTTCCACCCTAAAAACACAAGTTAATTCTGCATGTTAATTGACTTAATACATATATTGTTATTAACATAATACATTTTTGAATATTCACATAGGTTAATTCTGACCAGTTGATGAGCTGTTTAAGCTGGTTCGAACCAAAGCAAACAGTGTGGTGTGAGGGAAAAAAAAAATGCTATAATGTATTAGGGCTGAAACTTACAGGGAGTGCAGAATTATTAGGCAAGTTGTATTTGAGGATTAATTTTATTATTGAACAACCATGTTCCCAATTAGTTTGAGCTATTTTAGGAGGATATCTGTGTGTGCAGGTGACTATTACTGTGCATAATTATTAGGCAAATTAACAAAAAACAAATATATACCCATTTCAATGATTTATTTTTACCAGTGAAACCAATATAACATCTCAACATTCACAAATATACATTTCTGACATTCAAAAACAAAACAAAAACAAATCAGTGACCAATATAGCCACCTTTCTTTGCAAGGACACTTAAAAGCCTGCCATCCATGCGACCCGGTTGACTATTTTGAATGAAACACTTGATTGTTCGATGATCACGCTTCAGAAGCTTGGCAATTTTAAGAGTGCTGCATCCCTCTGCAAGATATCTCACTATTTTTGACTTTTCGGAGCCTGTCAAGTCCTTCTTTTGACCCATTTTGCCAAAGGAAAGGAAGTTGCCTAATAATTATGCACACCTGATATAGGGTGTTGATGTCATTAGACCACATCCCTTCTCATTACAGAGATGCACATCACCTAATATGCCTAATTGGTAGTAGGCTTTCAAGCCTATACAGCATGGAGTAAGACAACATGCATAAAGAGGATGTGGTCAAAATACTCATTTGCCTAAGTCTGCACCCCCTGAATAATTGAATCATTCAATTTAAATAGTAATTAACGTTTTATTTAAACAAAAAAAAAAGAAAGAAAGAAAAGCAACAGAGCGAATGAAAAACAAAAGGAGTGGTGTTTAGCTGGAGCAGCGTTTACTACACAAAGCCTTAGTTCTCTGCCAAACTACACAAACTAGTCGCATGTAATGTCATTGTGCTATAGTCGAATCGTAAATAGTCATTCTGCGATATTGACAGAAGCACATGCAAATACCACATATATTGACATTTTTATTTAAGTTACTTCAGTCGAGTGTTTGAATTAAGTCCTTCTGTGAAATTATCTATATTGTCTTCTTGCACAATAAAACATGCAACATTTATATATTAGCATTTTAAGCAGTGACAAAGGCACTGCATCATAATAACATATATTATTATCAAGAAAATTATCAGAAGTACTCAGTGATAGATTGTATGGCTTGTTTCATATGCAAACAAGTATCTGCAACTGAAAGGTGTGAACCAAATGGCCTACAGGAACAGAAAGTTGTGACCCAACCAAACCAGCTGGGTAATCTCCGGGGGGTGGGGTAACTTGGCACTTTGGGCTAAGTTACTTTAAGACAGACGAGTTAAAAATCCCTGCATTATTCGCTTTGTTCAATAAAGTCTTCTCACTGTAAGAACTTTGGTCAACTTACTTATTTTATGTATTAGAGCAATCTGATACATTAGCAAGCCACCCAAGAACGGTTAAGCCAAATATAGCTAAATCTAACATCAGATAAACCACACATTGTTGTGGTCATGTGTTCATTAATCCAGGTGAATCATATGAATGCAGTTATGTATTATGTTTATCCTATGCTATAAAGATTGGCAGGTATTTCCTGGGTTTCTTCGGGGCATATTTGGTTGTTCTGTGTGACTTGAAAGCGCTCTCTGGCCTTCTGTAAGAGATTTACTGCTGATCACATTACCATACTTTCCTCACATGATGTGCTAGTCTACATGATCTTAAATGCAATTTCAATATATCATTCAGTTCTAACATTACAATAGCTTGTTAAAAACAAAACATGGGTAAAGTTAAATATGGGAGGTGGAGAAAAAAAATAAGATGGAAGTTATTGTATTTCTGGTGGTATATATATAAAAAAGTCTGTGTTTCAAGTCAGTCAATGTATATACACACATTGACTTTTGTACACTTTAATGCTCTGTTGCATTTTGGTTACAAGATCTTGAAATCAGGCAAGAAAACGAGCAAAGATTATCCAACTAATCAACTGTTTACAGTGGTAGATTAATCAATTACTTAAATCAATAGCTGTAGCCCTATAATGCATCAAATATCGCCCTTGGTCAAATTCAATTGAGCAACGTTTAAAAACACCCTTTTTCTCTTTGAAAGGCATTGAGCACTCACTGAAGCTGCTTGTTGATGCCTGAAGTCTTTATGGCATCCAGTATCCGTTGTTTCTGGGCATTGTATGGCGTGATGACACCGACTCTCACCGTCTGCTCCTTACACAGCAGCTTCAACAGCAGCACCACCAGATTGACCTCTTTATGGTTGATAAAGGAGCTGAGCAATGACGAAACAAATAAAGTGATCAGAAAAGAGACATTACATGGTCCATCATAGGACCCATATTCTTTCAATTTCTTACTCTCTCTCCTTGGTCTCTCTGCCATCCATCACATCAAACACTTTGTAAGGCTTGAAGGGCCAGCTGAGGGAGCAGCGCTTCTGAGCAGTCTCGCTGAAGGACAGACGGACACAAATAAGATTTAGACTCCTTTTCTAAACACAAAAGAAATAAATAGACTTGCAACTTAAAGGGAGAGTTCAGCCAAACATAAACCGATTTGGAATAAATGGAGGATGAGTAAATGATAAGATTTTTGAGTTTCTTTCTTCTGTTGAAGACAAATGAAGATACACTAAAACCCCTTGTATATTTTATTCTTAATTCTTAAATCACTCAAACTTAAAGACAGTGCTCCCCAAATTCCATCAAAACATTTTCTGTCACACACGGGGAAACAAGACTTTGGACCAGGTATACACAAACATGGCTGAAGCCTACGCTGTGACCCCCCTCCCCCACCTGGGTCAATCAGATCACCTTTCTTTGTTCCTCACCCCCAATACTCACCCCTCATCAACCGTGTGAAGCCATCAGTGAGGACCATCAAAGTGTGGCCAGCGGGGGTAGACTCCACACTCCAGGACAGGTTTCAACACACAGACTGGAGTATGTTGGCTTCCCAGGCCACATGTGGCTCTCACACAGACATTAACAGCTACACTTCCTCTGTTCTGGAATACATCAACACCACCATTGACAGTTTTACAACCCAGAAACAGATCACCACATACCCAAATCAAAAGCCATGGATGAACAAGGAGGTGCGCCTCCTGCTGAAAGCACGCAACACTGCCTTCAGATCAGGGGATGCACAGGCCTACAGCACTTCCAGGGCTAATCTGAAGAGGGGCATCAAAAAGGCCAAGCACTGCTACAAGCTAAAGCTAGAGGAGCACTTTTCCAACTCTGATCCTCGGCGCATGTGGCAGGGCATACAGGCCATCAGCAACTACAAACCCAGCCATTCCACACCCACAGCCACAAATGCTCCTTCCTGAACGAGCTTAATGACTTTTATGCCCGCTTTGAAAGAGACAATAATGAACCCTACATCAGGATCACTTCCTCAACCGACCACTCACCCATTACACTCACCTCCTCAGAAGTCTACACCGCACTGAGTCGGATCAATGTGCGTAAGGCTGCTGGACCAGACTGTATTCCTGGGCGCGTCCTCAAAGCATGTGCAGAACAGCTCGCTGGGGTATTCACAGACATTTTCAACCTGTCCCTTAACCTAGCAGCTGTGCCAACATGCTTTAAAACCACCTCTATTGTGCCAGTGCCGAAACACTCCAGCCCAACATGCCTGAATGACTACCGCCATGTAGCACACACACACATCATCATGTGCTTCGAGTGGTTGGTCCTGGCACATCTGAAAGACTCTCTGCCATCCACACTGGACCCACATCAGTTTGCCTACCGTGGCAACAGGAGCACAGAAGATGCAGTCTCCATAGCGCTGCACTCTGTACTCACACACCTGGACAATAAAAACACTTATGCACGAATGCTGTTTGTTGACTTCAGCTCAGCATTCAACACTATCATACCCTCTAAGTTAATGATCAAACTTAGAGACCTGGATATAGACACGTCTCTCTGTAACTGGGTTATGGACTTTCTGACTAACAGACCTCAGAATGTTAGATCAGACCACATTTGCTCCACCACCGTCACACTCAACACTGGTGTACCACAGGGCTGTGTGCTGAGCCCCTTCCTCTACTCCCTTTTCACCATCGACTGTAGGCCTGTGAACAGATCCAACCCCATCATTAAATTTGCAGATGACACCACAGTGATTGGCCTATTTTTCTTAAGGCAACTTAAGAAGAACCAGCTGTTATCAGCCGTCTTGGTGAACTTCTACCGCTGCACAATAGAAAGCATCCTGACGAACTGTGTCACAGTCCGGTATGGAAGCTGCTCTGTTGCGGAGCGTAAGGCACTGCAGCGGGTGGTGAAAACTGCCCAACGCATCACAGGGACCACACTGCCAGCCATAGAGGACATCCAGAGGAAACACTGTCTGCGCAGAGCATGCAGCATTCTTAAAGATTCCTCTCACCCTGCTCACAGACTGTTTTCTCTCCTGCCTTCTGGCAGGCGCTTCAGACTAAAGAACAGCTTCTTCCCCAGAGCTGTCTCCCTTTTGAACTCTGCTCCCCACTGACTTTTTGCCCCCCTAATACACACCCCACTCTCCTCTCCTCATAACTCAGACTCATCATAATCACTGCACTACTTAACATTTGCACATTTAAAAATTGCACATATTCATTGCACTGATTCATTTATTTGAACTGTACACACCCACTGCACATGTACATTTGTAAATTATGTACACACCCACTGTACATATACATTTGTAATTGTTTATCTGCACACTTCTGATTATTAATAGCAACCTGTACATTTATCCATCTATTGTAAATCTGTTCATAGCTAATACAACCTGTATATAATGTTCATAGTACATCCATTTGTAAATATCACCATAGTTTTTCCATAACTGCACTTTATAACTTATACCTGTATCCTGCACTTGCTGCTATTGCACTCCTGGTTAGACCTAAACTGCATTTCGTTTCCTTGTACTTGTACATGTGTGCTGACAATAAAGTTGAATCTAATCTAATTCTTCATTTGTGTTTAACAGAAGAAACTTAAAACTTAATTTATAGTTTACTTCCATAGCATTTTTGGTCATGCTATCGCTGTCAATGATTGCTTTTCTCTAACATTGTTTAAAACATCTTGTTGCTTCATGTCAAACAGGAGAAAGACATTCATAAGTTTAGCGCCACTTGAGTGGGAGTTAGAGGAAAATGTCATTTTTGGGTACACTGTCCCTTTAAATTTCAAGCAATAGTGATCATGAAACATGAATATGGTTAATAAAGCCTGAAAACGAATCTGTAAAAACATTGCAAGCAGCATTAGAATCACAAAAAGGAATGAGAATGCCATGTAAAGGCATAGCAAGATAAATGTTTGCTGGAAAGATTTATAAAAAATAAAAAAGGCATGCATTACACAATGCATTTTTCATTGCAATACACTGTTTTCTGTTGTTAACATGCACCTGACAGAAATGACAATTTCTGCAACCCCAGATTATTAAAGGGACTAAGCCAAAAAGAGAATGAATGAATGAAATAAAAACAAATTATTTAAAATTTAATTCAAGCACTTTCAAGCACATATGTTTGTTTATGGTTTTAAGTTTACTTTCTAGGCCTTGAATCCATATGTCTAAAATTCAAGTATTTTTAAAATGTGTGAGAACCCTGGGTTTAGGAGCAAAACAACCTTTTTTTTGGTTAATCCATTTCTAATTACGAACTTTTACAAACTAAAGAAAATCACTTCGGATGAATTTTGTATAAAATGAGGACATTTTAGTTTGTTCATCAATTTCGTTTGAAGTATACCAAAGGCCTTAACACTGCTGCCAACGTCATTTCCATTGGCAGCTGGTTTCTTGAGATTTGAGGATTCCTGGTTTTAGTTAGCAGCTCATAGTGTTGAGCACTCACCACATGCACGGTCCGCTTAATGACCTGAGGAGTCTGAATTCAGACACAGTCCTAATCTCCTGCTCCTGTCTGCACTGCCCCTGCCTACACATGGTGAAGAGTAGGGCTTCACAACAATCTCTCTCCCTCTCTACAAATGCCTCAACTTTCCAATGGACAAAACAAACAAAACAACAGTTGTGTATGCGTACCAGTCATTTTTGAGTGCGCTGTTGTAGATGTACTTGGAGGGGAATTCACAGATGTCTGGGTGCATGCGGTATTGCATACTGAGTAGAAGGATTGGAGGGAGTTTTGAGTTTGAGGGGTGAAGACTTTTGCATAACCGTGCCATCAGAGACTGGTCGAAGCCAAACTCCTTTGCTTTCTGTTCAAACACACACACATAAATGGACTTGTATAATATAGACAAATAAGACTAAACATTTACAGTAGTCAATTTAAAGTGAATCAAAAAAAAAAAAAAAGTTTCCAAAGTATTTAAGAATGAGTGTTGTTGAATATTTAAGGACGACTTTGATAAAAGGTTTTGATCCACTTTATATTGCTAGAAATGATAGTAGTCAGCATTTAATGATTATATGGCTTATACAGCCGCTGTCTAAATTAAGTCCTGGAGGAGCACTGTCCTGTAGAGTTGAACTCCAACTTGCCTAAACACACCTACCTGAAAGCTTCAAATATGATTATTAAGAGCTTAATTAGCTTGCTCGTGCATGTTAGGGACATTTCACAAACTAAAGCCGCGGTCACACTGGGCTTTTCTCCCCATAGACTTCCATTCATACTCACGCGAATGCGTCAGACCGGAAACGCAGGGTCATGCGTCGGAGCTTCGCAGGTTGCTGCAGTGCAAAGTTCAAGCTTGGTGAACTCTGACCTGCGAAATCGCATCCCTTGACTGCGTGAAACCAATCCAGGATCAAAACATGATCTCTCTGAACAGAAATTTAAAACATGGAGCAATCGCTCGCTTTTATTAATGTCTAATCATCTTGTTTAATCCCACCCTTTTACGCAGCGCAGTACGGCAGAATTTCGCAAGCTCAAACTCTAGTGTGACTTTGGCTTAATTTTGAGAAGAGCACGTGATATGATTGATCACAGCTGGTCTCTTATCTTTAATCATAAGTAAGCCAATCAGATTATTCCAAACTCACAATAAATAGCCTGTCTCGCCTTACACCCTACCCCTTTTCCTTTTACCAGGGGGAGCTCGAGAAGTACCTGATCTCGTACCCCCTTACATGCTTATTGACCAGGTGGGAGCCCTGGGCTCAGTTATCTCCGAGCTCAGCGTTCTCTCCCGGGACAGCATGCCAAACCTGCAATTATTATCAAGCAATATCTATGTATGAACTCTTGAATTATAGTTGGAGCTAAACTGATCAGGACAGAGCTTGTACATCATGGTTTATCCAGTGCTTATATAATATTATTTACATAAAAAATGGTAATTGCAGTTATACAAGAACAATTAGATTTAAAATATAAAAATGTATATATCTTGCTCTGTTTTTAAAGCAAAAACATTGCGTTTGTGTCTATTTAAATGCAAATGAGCTACCTTTTCAGAAAAGCTTGCACCTCAGGAGATTTTTTGTCCTTCTCGGAGTAACTTAAAAGCAATGAGGCTTTAAAAAAGTAAATAAATAAAGGCAGGACAAAAGAAAGGGAAAAAATAAAAACTGAAAAGAGAGAGACTAAACGAAAGACAATGTAAAAGACAAAAAAAAAAAAAAACTCTTGGTGGTTTAAACACCTGTTGCATAGGTTTCAGAGTTACTACACCAAAAATGATGCATGTTTAAGTGGCAACTTAGTACCTGGGAGACAACGGTCGGTGGAAGCTGGTTAGGATCACCAACAAGTATTACAGAAGGACATCGGTACAGCATGGGAATCAGCGTCTCGGTTTCTTTAGCCTGACTAGCCTATTAAAAAAAAATTAAATAAATAAAAAAAAAAATGTACACAAACAAAGGTTAGGCGAATTACCACTTTACTAAAAATCACATTTACCCAAGTAAAGTATATCCACCATCACAAAAAGACAAACAAAACATCTCTATTTGTGATAATTACATCTTAATTGAATTTTAAAGCAGGGGTCACCAAGAAGACCTTGATTACCTTGTTCAGGTGTGTTTGATTAGGGTTGGAGCTAAAATCTGCAGGACACAGGCCCTCCAGGAACAAGTTTGGTGACCCTTGATTTAAAGTGTCTGCAAATAAGCCACAAACTATATAAGATTTTATAACCTCATCGATGATGACGCAGCTAAATGGCTCATGTCCGAGACGTCGGAAGGCGTTTTCGAGGACAATACTTCCACTTGTGCTGAGCGTGCAGCAGATCACATGAGCATTCTGCAGGACAAGAGCTTGACTCTCCTGTCGTCTGCTGCGACACTATATCAAAAACAAAAGTGACAACTGATGTTTGTTTGCATTTTAATAAACAATGTAAAACAGGAATGTTAACAAATGGGATTATTACCTCTTTAATCTGCCGACTTAGCCCTTCTCTCTCCTTCAGAAACTGCTTTTTCTGCTCCATTAAATTTTTGAACTGTCAACCAGCACATGAATTTACAGAAAATTTTAGAAACACGCATACATACACATACATATACCTATATAAACATACAGACACACACATATACAGCGCCCGAAATTGCGATCGTTTTGGCCGCTTATGCGCCCAAAATTTTATCTATGCAACCTCAAAATATAATTTAGTAGCATTTGTGCGAGTGCGTAAAATACATGTCATGTGATCACTTTTCACAGCAAAATGTTCACAACATGCACAAAATTAGGTCTAAGCATCTTTGCACCTAAAAACACCAAACGCAGCACTCAGGAATGGTTTAAAACAGTTGACATGTCAACTTGCTGCAGTAAACTAGGCCCATGCTAGCCCCGCCTTCAAGCTCTTCTTATTGGCCCACGGCGCTAAAACACAACGCGAATGGATTGGTTAATATCAGCTGTCAATCACTCAGTTCCAATGACAGGGAGCTACAGCCGTGAAACTGTAATGGTCTGGATCTGAGAGAATGAAAATAACACTGACAGATTTAGTTTTAGAAACCATCAAAAGTTACAAATAATGGCACATCTGATCAGTGATCATGTGTTGAATGTCAATCCAGCATTTACACTTTTCGAAGAGTGGATAAAAGCCTTCAAGTGGTTAAAGTCCGCTATGAAAATGGCTAAAGCATTCACTGTAAAGCCGGTGGGACAGAGTTTTCAGGTAACAGTGTTTGCCACTGAATCTACACATTAAGCACGAAATGTTCTAACGTTATTTAATCTTTCATTTAATCACGATGCTGTCAGTCATGCGACTGACACGGTGTTCACCATCGCTAAAGAGCATGCATTCACTGTGATAAAATTATTATTACAGCTCATGAAAGGCCCGTTATTGCTATACAAGTATGCAAATAATAAGTTACATGTTAATATCATCTGTGCAATATCAGACACCACCCGTGAGAGCAGCACATATATTCTTGTTAATTCAGTTCAAGCAGTACGTGCAAGGCCGGTGAGCAC
The DNA here is from genome assembly GCA_903798205.1 of Danio tinwini. Classification (NCBI taxonomy): domain Eukaryota; kingdom Metazoa; phylum Chordata; class Actinopteri; order Cypriniformes; family Danionidae; genus Danio; species Danio tinwini. The sequence goes on from CAIGQZ010014538.1 coordinate 408,820, forward strand.
ATGCAGATATTTGTTTATTTGTTAGTTGTGATTAGAGTGTTAATAAATAATAGAATCTGTTAATATAAAATGTGTAGTAACGGTGCTAATAATTTTTGGCGGGTGCGACTAAATTGTCCGGTGCGGTATATATATAAATAAAGCCATTTATCACACACACAAATTAGGGCTGCAAAACATATATAATTTCTGCATAGATAAATCGCAATGTGTGAATCCACAGTAGTCACGTCACAGGATCTGCAATATCAAGTTGAGATTACAGTTGACTAGACACTACAATTCATAATATTGTGAAGTCATTGTAAAGTTTAACTTTTGTGAAAGATTTCATTTGCATGCATTTTTAAAAACCTCCGACCTGTAATTTCAAAATAAAAATAAAAACCATTTGGGCATTCAACAAGAAATTATAATGTTTGTAGCTTATAGATGAATTGTATATAATTATTTACACAATGAAGACTACACGGTGTTAACATGTGATTATAGTGCTTTGGGGGGAGTCTAACAGTATTGAGCGAGTAATTTAATAAAGCACTCGGGATGCAACAGAGCAAAAAATAAATAAATAAATAAAAATAATTATATATATATATATATATATAAATATAAATCAACATATAATTATGAATAATTTCCAAATAGATTATTTAAATCATCTGGGGCCTTTTTCAGTAAGGAGGTTCAACCAACTCAAGAGTTTAAACTTGAACTCGGAATTGACTTGCAGAGAGATTAAAAACCTCAGAGTTTTCAGTTTAGAACAGCTGATCTGAGTTAGGTCAATCAAGTATGAGTAGACTAAAGCGCGATGTAAAGCAACAAGTAAAGCTGCGGTCACAATAGAGTTTGAGCTTGCGAAATTCTGTTGTACAGTGCTGGGAAAAGCAAGCGGCGTGATTAAACAAGATCATTAGAAATGTAAAAAAGCGAGCGATTGGTCCATATTTAACAATTCTGTCCAGAGATCATGTTTTGATCCTCGATTGGTCTCATGCAGTCAAGTAATGCGATTTCGCAGGTCAGGGTTCACCAAGATTGAATTTTGCAACGCAGCGAACTGCGAAACTTTTTGCATGAGCTTGTGTTTCCGGTCTGACGCATTCGCGTGCGTATGAAATGGAAGTCTAAGGGGAGAAAAGTCCAGTGTGACTGCAGCTTTAAGCATGCACACAGAGACTATAAAAAGGCTTTAAAATCAATGGAGTGCAGATATTACAAGTCACCATAGCAACATCTGGAAGAGAGAAAAAAAAAAAGATCAGCACTTTTTCTCTAGCTGAACTTGATGTGCTCATGCAAAGTTATAGCAAATAGGACCATACATTTAAAAAAGCAACACCACTGCATCAGCGAAACAGAGACTGTTGGCGTCAAGTTAAAGCACAAGTTTACATTAAAGTATTTAAATAAGTATAGAAAAAAATAAGCAAAATGTAATGCGTGACGTTTATAGACTTTTCACTTAAAAAAAGTGGGGAATTGGCGGTAATTTATGTTATTTCAAATGTAATTGCATTAAATAACAAAAGTTTACTGCATTGTTTCTACAACAACAAATTTGACAAAACAATGCATAGAACCTAATGTTCAGAGGAAATGTTTAAATTTAAGGTTCTGCAATGGATGGTGCCATTGATAATATGAGACGAAGGAAGTACAAGTGCAGGCCTCTCCTTTACTCTGACATCCCCATGCTCCAAAGCTCCACTCTCGCTGAATCAGTCAAGTGTAAAAGAAAAGCACGGCGCAACCAGCAGAGAGCACGCAAGACTAATGAACAGAGAGGGAGAGAGCTTTTACCTCCAAATGACCTTTTCACCTCTACACTCACAACACCAACTCAGCTGAACTTGAATGCATAATGTTGGGTAGGATGCAGGCACCACTGTACATTAAAGGATTAAAACGGTCTAAACGCTGTGCATATAACTGTTTAGATGTTGATTCATGTTCTTTATATACCTAGGAACAACTATAAATTTGTTCACACAAGACATGAAAATTGGATTTAACTGAGTGATTTGACTACATTATACAGTTGGTCCTTAGTGATTTATAAACTGTTCTTAGATATAATGGGGAAAACCCAGAAGGTGGATGAGAATGTACTTGCATGAGCATAATCTAATGTGTCAAATCCTCAATGATGCATGAGGTGTATCTATGTATATGACCTGATTTTAAAAGTATAAAAGCTGAGCCATACTGATCAGCTTTGCGCTTTGACTTCTCTATACTGGAGGTCGTAGGCCCTTTATTCTCAGAGAATAAAGTAAGGATTTTGTTTGTTATTTGTATTTTGTTTATTCTACTTTTTCACTGGATTTTATTTTATTAATAAAAGTATATTTTATTAAATTTACTTTACTGGACTGGACCTGGAATTCATTCTCCAAAACCCATCAAGTGACCCTGTGTGGTAAAGTATGAATCCAATTTATTCTTTTTGCAAAACATTACAAAAATGATCCTTTAACTAAACTCTTGCTAAGAAATATAGCGAAGGGAGGATTCTGGTTTATCTTTGTTTAAGTAAGGTAATTTAATAAAGGCGATCTAGCAGAGTTCCCACTTTTACTCACGTTGATCAGTTTAGGATAACATTTCTAAAATTTAAGATGCAAAAGTGCACTTGTACGTCTGCCTTTTTTATTGATTAAGTGGTAGAGGTTGATATGACATTTAAAATGTGCTAAAAAAAAAAAATTAAGAACGAGTAATAATCCCATTAATCTAGTTACAGTACATGTCCCTGTCGAAGGTCGGTGAATTAAAGTTATTTAAAGGTAAAACTTAAACTACGATATATTGATATATCGTATCATATATATAATTGGAATTTTCCCAAAAAAGGACAAGACATTATCGGAACTTTGTTCTTTATGTGACTAAAATGTAGGCAATGAATGACTAAGGCAAGAAATACCACTTCATCTTAATAAAAAAAAAAAAAAAAAAAGTGGAGGAGATCGACAGAAACTCATGGCTCGTTTCCACTGAGTGGTACAGTACGGCACGGTTCGGGTCGGTACGGGTCACCTTTATCAAGCTTGCGTATCCATTACAAAGGGTACCCTTTTGGTGGGCGTGGTGTACTACAGAGAGTTTCAGTCGACGTCATTCTCGCCCGAATGTCTACAGTAAAGCTGTACAGGTCGTTCACATTATATGAGAAGCTCTTCTAACAAAACAGATGCTTTAAACACATTAATACTTGTTTATAAATGTTTATTACTAACATTTCTATGAACATGATTTGATTATAACTGCAGATCAATGACAGTGTGACAGCCTACTGTAACGTCTGCAATTATATAAAATAAATAAATAAATGCAACATATATGAACACATACAGACCCTTACAGTCTCCGATATGTTACCAATTACAGATAAACGACACACAGCATACATTAAGTCCTTATTTGAGTTCAAAAACAACACGCAACATATACAGTAGCCCACAGTCAGAGCTAACCTCTCATCTGTGTCTGTAATCTTCACCAGCACATGTAGCCTCTGTTAGAGAGTAATTCTGTCATTCCGAGTTCATAATAGTCCAAAAGGCGATGATAAACATGGCAGTTTGTTCATGTTTCAGGTTGCTGAAACTATTTGCTCCTGTCGGGAATCCTTGTAATCCTGTCGGGCTTCTCCTTTTTTTTCTGCGCTTCACTCTCACGTTTGTCCTTTTCTTTCTGAATGGATCAGATGTGGAAGACGCTTCATTAATCACACACGCACGTTATTATTATCAGCTCAAGAAGTTCGTTATATCAAATCTAGACGCGAACACGGGCTCCCTGGAGAAAGCGAAAAACTGCTCGCACTTTTAGACGGCCTCATAAAACAACAACAGGACACGGCAGATTCTTGGCTTTGTGGTTGTTCATCAAGACAACAACAAGGTTTGTTTGGAGCTCGGGTCATCCATGTATCGTTATTATATGCATATAGTTGTCTCGGCTGTGCATTTAAAAACATGGCGGTTCCATTGTTTTGATTCTGGCTAGCTCCACGAGATCGTGACTTATCTCTGTAAACCAATCAGTGTTCAGCTGCGCGTGTAGCTCCACCTTTGGGTACCCTTTCTTGTCTTTGGTACCCTTTCGAAAGGGTGCCGAAAAAGTGGTACGGATCGGTGCGCTTTTGACAGTGGAAACGACCATAAAAGTGTACCGACCCGTACCACTCAGTGGAAACGGGCCTTCAGAATTTAGAGAATAAAGCCTGCTCCTGACCAGGTAAGGTTCATAGAGTAAGTTACCACAGCAACTGACTTGGAGTAAAAGTTGCCGCTCTTTCAGAAACTAAGCTTGACTTCCCCTGCTTTTTCAAATTTGACAAACCTGCCATTATGATATGGAAAACAGAGTTTCTCACATTTCAGGGTTAACATACTGGGTTTTCACCTCCTTTTTGAAACGGCACCCTGGTGTTATTGTAGTCTCGCAACATATATATTGCAGGGAAAGAAAAAAATTTAAATAAATATCGCAATGTTAGTTTTTTTCTAAAAGTATTTTGCAGTCCTAATATAAAAAAAAAATAAAATAAAATAAAATCAATATTTTCCCATCTCATATGTGTTGATTATCCATTACCTCAGTAGAATTCTTCTGGGTTTTTGCACATTGATGAGAGAGATTTTCAATCATCTGGTCCAGTTGCTCCTTCCGCCTGTGTACGTCAGATTCTACAGTTTGCTGGGCTCGCTCTATAGTGAAAAAAAAAAGTTGAACTGTAAATGTTTAAAATGTCTATGCGTATACATGCAGTGTTACTTCATGAAGTCAGTATTCTCTTACGAGCTCTTGCTTTAGTCTGGTGGTCAAGGCTGAAAGGTTTTAGTGACTTCGAGATGGTTCTTTCATTTCCCAGTCTTACCAGGTTTATGTCGCCACAGTTACCTGTACACACAAAAGGGTTGCGTGAATGACAGTCTAAGGCATGCATGTTTGTTGAAATGTCAATGGGTTAGAACCTTGTGGTGCATTAATGTTTCGGCATTTCTCTTTAAAGATCAAGATGACTTTCTTCATCAGACTGTCAATGGCAGCATTAGAAGGTGCACAGAGAAGAACACGTGTCCGTCGAGACTTGGAATGAAGGTTGCCCGCAGGAGCAGAATTATTAGTTGCCTAACCAGATAACCACAAACAAAGAGTCTCAGATTAAGGTGTCCTTGAGAGCATGCACAGTATGGAGGAATAAAGATGCATTCAGATGGGAAAATAAATACCGAAGACAGCAGTTTGTACAACAGCCCACCAATAGTTTTACTCTTCCCAGTGCCGGGAGGACCATGAATAAGGAGAAATTTTGGGGTCCTCTGTTTTCGCTGTATCATAGCGACCCCACATGCTATTGCTCTTGCCTGGTCCCTGTTGAATTCCTGGAATAGAGAACAAAAAAAATTAAAGCAAGAAAGAGTGAAAGGAGTACATAAAAGCAAGAGCAATGGGGAACAATTAGGAAGCACTGCTTGTATAAAGCCCAACTCACTGGTGCATCCAGGTCCGATGGTCCATCCAAAGAATGTGTGAAAAAAGACACATGGGGCGCAAGAAGAGGACGTAGCATTGGTCCATTTCTCAGCAAACACAATGCACGAAACTCCCGAAATATGCTGATCAATGATCCAACAACTTCACAGAGCACAGGTTGGGAATTCACTGATGATACATTACCACGTGTCTGAATTGTCAGGTTTAAAGTAGACCTGGAACCTGAGGAGGGACAGCGTAATGAGATTGTGGACATAAACGACACAAAATACTCATTAAATAATAGAGCACAAACCTGGAGTTCTGGTTGAAACATTGGACCGGGATACATAGCCAAAATGAGGATGTAGATCATGAAAATTTGGTTCATCATGGGCATATGCCCCGGTGTTGTCTGGCAGCCAAAGTAATACAAGGTCATCTTCTTTTGGGTAAATTTGTTTCATATCACATTCCTGAGAAAGGCCGGCTACAAATAAAAACAACTTTTTAAATCAAAAGGCTGATACAGGAAGCACACTCTGCTAGCTGTAATAACTACAAACTATAATTGTATTAGCATAAACACCCAATTGTTGAACTTACCTATGAAGCTGGCACTAGCAGTGCGATTGCTGTATTCAATACCTTGGACTTTTAGGTACAGCTTGACCCTTCCCTCTTTGAGCCATTCATTAGCCATCTATTAAAAATGCAATGGATTAAAACAGACCAATTTCTGATCTTGAAAGAGAACACCAATAAACAAATTATCTATATTTTAAAAATGCAGTCCAAATTACATCAAAAGATTTAGGCATTAATGAAATAAAATGTAGTCCCACCTCTTCAAATGCATTAATTAGCAGCAGTGGGTACAAGGTGTTGAAGTACTCCACGTAGGAAGGAAAATTTACTGGCACCTCTTTCAGTGGCAGTTGGCACAGATCAAGTGGACTCCCAAATGCTTTATAATTATCAAGCATTCTATATTCCCATTTAAGGATTGCTTGGCTTAGGACAGAAAGGTCAAACTTTGGGCTTTGGTCCATTGTGGGCACTGGTTTGTTAACTGGAGCCTCTGGTCTTTGGTATACTTTGTATGATGGGGGTTCTGAGGTTGAGCTTATTTTATTACTGGTAACCAACTTGGGGACACTGCCCTGAGGAAGAGCTACTTGTTTTAAGGCAGGGGGCTTTGGTAATTGTGGAGGGGGTAGAGGCTGGAACATTTTGGGGGGTGGCATTTTTGGTGGTGGCATTGCTGAGGGTGGCATTGCTGAGGGTGGCATTGCTGAAGGCAATCTGGGAATTTTTGCTTTAGCAACATTTGCAGGAGGGGGAGGCTTGGCTCCTTTTTCCATTTCAAGGACAAGTGAGGCACTACGGGAGCTGGGAGTGTATATTTTAGTGGTGGAAGGTTTGGCTTTTTTCTGAGACATGGGTGACATGCCTGGCTTCAAAAACAAATGATCATTTGCAGCGTTAGGTGGCTGTACATTTTTGTCAATGAGTTCAGGTTGACCGGGGGTATCCGACCCACTATCTGTATCGATGTCCATGTCAACAGGATCTCTCTGAGTAAGAAAGAGTTCGTCATTTTCATCCTCAAATTTCTCCATTTGTGAACAGATTTCCATGTCTGTAGGTTCCATCTGTGTGTAGAACATCCATTCTTCATCAACATCCTCTTTCGATGCTTGAGCAGCTTTCTCTCCTTCCATGTTACCTTCAGCAGCCTCACTAGCTTGGAGGAACTTTGACTGTATTACAGTCCTATTACTCCCAACCCCATCACCACTAGAATCACTACTCCCTGATGCACCCTTTTCATTATCCTGCTGACATTGAGGATCTGGTTGAGGACAGGGCAAAAATTCATCTTCCTCATTTGCAACTGTTGGTCTCAATGAGTGCAATTCATCTTGCTGATTGACTGTTGCCGATTTGGAAGCTGATGTTGTAATGGGTTCTGTTGCAGGCTTCTGATGCTTCTCACGACTTTGCCTGAAAAACTGAATATCCTGAGATCCCATTAGTTTCTTGTTGGCTTTCACCATACGTTTCTGTGGAGAGATCTTAGTGGTTCGAGACACTCGCCTTCTTTTCTGATGTGGCTCCACCTGCACTTTCTGGCCATGGCACCTTAGTTTAGCAACGCAATCCAGTGAACGCTGAGAAAGATCAAAAGCTTTCCTTTCTTTCTTTTTTAATCCCAAGCGCTCTGCCGTTGATTCTGGCTCAGCAATTTTACGCACCTTCTTTGGAGGAACAATGGCAGGGGTGCTACGTGACATAGATGCAGAAAAATAAGGGGAAGTGATGGAGCTGGAGGATGGAGAGGATGATGATGATGAGGAGGAGGAGGAGACAACAGATGAGGATGGAGTAGTTGAAGAGGAAGGTTCCTCCATGTCCTCAGATGTTGAGCTACGTTTCCAAGGGTGGCGTCTCATTTTTTGAGCAAGGGCATCAATTAACACTGGTTTTTTAACCTGTAAAAGGTCTCTCTTATCAGGAGGAGTTGTTTTTGTTATTTTAGTCTTTAGAGGTTTTGGTTTGGCAAATTTATCCCAGTTTTCTGTAGTACTTGATGCTTTGGATGAGAATTCATTCAAATCCGAGGTCTCTCGTATCTGCTGTGGTCTGATTGTTTCTTCCGCCTGCTTATAGTCTCTCTCCATCTTATCTGCTGGCTTTCGTGGCTGCTGTTGTCTGATCTTCTCTTCTGCCTGCTGACATGCCCTCTCAATGTCCTCATCTGGTACCAGTTCAGTCTCTGAACTCCATGAGGGAGATGCTTCATCAGGTGCTTCATCCAACTGTGGCTTGAGTATTCGGTCTGATTTGAGTTTCTTTGTCAAGACTGATCCATCCATATCCGCATTATCCCAAGCAGATGCCACATATTGCTGGGTTTCAAACTCAAACACTTGTGATTCACTTAGATCATCGTAATCACGCCCGGGACTCTCAGGCATGACAGGACTTTCTGGAGATTTGTCTTTCACTGTGCATTCTTTGTAACTAGACCTCAAGGGGTCATTTTGCCTCATATCATTATCAGAATCTTCATCATCAGAGATAATAATGGTATTGGACTCTACGTTCTGCTTGGAGTTAACTGCAGACACCGTAGCTCTGCAGTCAACGTCAGAGTCACTAGATTCAACCTTGTGAACAGCAGATTTTATCAGACGGGTTCGAGTGATATGAAGGGGTTCATCATCATCATCATCATCCTCCTCATTTTTCATAGCCCCAAAACCTGGCCTCTTTCTAGCGGACACACCAGACTTCTTTCTTGCAATTGCTTCAATCTTTGACAAACTCTGGTCATCGTTTAATCTTGATCGAATTTCCTGCAATTTACTCAGATCTGGTTTTATATTTGTCAACTCAACAGCAGACTTCAGCTCTGAAATTAACACTGGGTCAGAAGGTTCCTTCTTAGCCTTCAAGACATCCTCAGGCCCACATGAGAATTCCTCATTGGAGAAAGATTTTTTTCCATAATTCCAAAGAGGCTCCTCTTTGATAAACACAGCTCTGCTGGGACCTGCCTCCGGGTCCTCTTGTTGTTGGCAGGTTAATACTGAATTTCTGGAAACAACAGTATTTGTAGCTGCTTCAACAGATGGCGCAGAGCGCGGTGGAATAGCAGGTCTTTCAGCCATCAGCTGCACAATTTTCCTCAAACACTGCTGAAGCTTTGCAGAATTTGAAAAAGTTAAACTCCATCTTTTGTTGGTATCACCACGCAGCTGCTTGTTAAGCAAATTCAAAAACATGGCCGCATCTGGGTCAGATCTCCTTTTCCCTTCTTTAAGCAGCTGCCGAATAAGCGTCAAACAGCCTTTAATTATTGCTCCATTCCCACATTCAGATGTAGATCTTCCTACAATTCCAAGATTGTAAGACGTTGAACTGACACTGTGAATCCCACCCATCCTATCTGGGGGTCCATGAGGTTCATCCGATAGGACAACGCACATGACAATCACCTCAACCCATTTGGGGGGACAACGAGAAAGTATTCCCATTCGTTGTTCGCTAAAGTGTAGCTCAACAATTTGAATAAAGATACGAGCAAAGAGCTCAGTCACTTTATCACACACACCTGCTTGTCCAGTCAGCATGTATCGATTATCTCGGATCTTATCACACAGATAGTGGATGATTTCACTAATATAGGAAGCATTGAGCTCTTGAAGTTCCATTATGGAACGGACAAATGGGATGAACCACAGAAAAGTGCATCCATATACACGCATGCTCTGGCCCATCTCGGAATCAAGCACACTGACCAGTGATTGCATATCCTCATAAATCACATAGTTGCTGCCAACTCCACTGTTGGATGAGTCAGGTGCCTACAAGACGAATATTAGAAAAAAAAACAGAATATTCAGCTTTATTCCTAATATGCATTAAAGCAATGCAGTCAGTGTTTACTGCATAAAAGCAAATGCACTGTGGTGCAGTACAGTATATTTAAGAAGAAATCTTACATGGCCTTGATTTTTCGAGGCATAACAGTCATACACCATCTGACTGCAAGTCACGACATTGTCGTCATATTCTGGCTCTACTTTAACCATCCTTCTGTTAAATTAAAAAAGGATTTAGTAACGGCACAATAATAAAAGCACACAATGCCAACAAAACTTTCACCAACATGGTATTCCAAAACTGATAATTACTGTCAAGACAATTGCAATATATATTGTTTCCATGCAATGAATGCATTTCAGAATGCCATGAATTCCCTTTAATAAATGCACGACTTGCTTACCCCATTGTCTTTTGTTGGATGCTTCTTAACTCACACATATAGCTGGCTGCCCCAGTAATGGTCTGGAAAGCCATATTAGGGTCAACCTGAGCCCAAATCTTAGAACCAAGTCTGTCTAAAATGACCATGAAACAGTGAAGGGCTGGCCAGAAAGGGTCAGAAGCGGGGTTATCCTCTAAAAATAACAAAAATATAATGAAAAGTTTTAATATTAGCAACATTTTCAACATCCCGTTACATTAGAAACATAAGTGTGCATTGTGACATACCCTTTTTCAATGCATCCATTGTGTTGAGTATGCAAAGCGGGATATTAAACTGTCCCACAAAGAGAGAGTCCATTGCCTCAGCGCTGAGCTGTGTTAGTAACATACAGATGCCTAAAAGACACAAAACAGCATGTAATGTAATATGTATTTACATAGCGCATTTATCATGTGTGGCCATACACCCAAAATGCATCCCCATCATGGGGGGGGGGGGGGGGGTGCACACCACTTGGATGATGGTGCCAGTGCGCTCACCACATACCAGCTGTAGGTGGAGTGAAGAAACACTGATAGAGCCACTTCAGTGGATGGGGAGGCCATGATCGATAAGGGCCATTGGAGGGCATTTGGCTAGGACACCGGGGTTACACCCCTACTCTTTACAAGAAGTGCCATGGGATTTTTAATGACCACAGAGAGTCAGGACCTCGTTTTAATGTCTCATTCGAAAAACGGCGACTGCTGACAGTATAGTGTTCTCTTCACTTTTATTGAGCATTAGGACCCATAAAGACCACAGGTTGAGCGCCCTTTGCTGGCCTCACTAACACCACTTCCAACAGCAACCTGAGCAACTGAGTAATGAGAATCAGGTGTCACTTTCAGGTTAACCTTATATCAGATCCCATTTAAATTGCAACACTAAAATTAAAACATCAAATACTCTATATTTTTGATTTCCATTGGATCTGACAAAAACAGGACTGGAATTTCAGTTTACCCCTTTTTGGATATGGATAATGATATTGCATTTACCCATTTCAATGTTACGTTATTTTCTTTTTTAAAGAGTCATGGCATATATGCTTTGAGATAAAATTTACACTTGTAATAATTGCTTTGTTAGAGTAAGCAACCGTTGTGAAAGACCATCTCTTGAGACTATGCTATGAAAATAAACCACAAAACGTTAATAAGAGTACCCAAGGGTAGACATACGACTATGTTCAATGAAAAGTGACAATGAACATACACCATATTGATTGTGCACACCTACTTTGAGTGCCTCTTAATATTTACATTGTTTTTGCAGTGTTTGTAACATTTGTTTACCCTGAACAGGGGTAAATACCTTGAGTATGGTACATACAGTAAAGCAATTCAAAGTATTTTTCGTTATTATACATGTAAATTTTTTTGCAGCTTTAGTTCAATGTGTCAACGTCGCATGCCATGACAAAAGCTTAAGCAATTAAAATCACAACAACAATATTTGATATTGTCATAAGCCTACCCATGGACAAAAAGAGCAAGAATGACTTGTAGGTAGGAGAGTATATTACTGTTTTGGCTAGATTCAATTACCTTACACCTTTAACCCTGTGATTATTCAGGTAGGAAGAGATTAAAAGAGGAGATCATTTCATAAATAGCACCCAAAATCTCATGTAATATCAACTTTAACCATACTGTTGGCTTAATTCTGTCTACATCATTCACACTTGGATTTAAAAAGGAGTTTCCTTCATTAAACACTAAAATACAGCAGTGAATTTAAATAAAATCAACTCATCTTCATCACAAACTCTGTGCATGTCTAGGTTTTCCCCTCATCGGTGTGGAGTTTTTCCATCAAATGTATAATCAGAGGCAACACTTGTGTTTGAGAGGTGTGAACCTACACTGGTCTCATAGTTCGATTCGGGTATGATCATCATGCCATCAATTCGGTATCTCGGTGCATCTACGATGCTTTCCATACACAATTTTAGATTTTACTTTACAGGTCCTGTTCACTGATGAGTAACACTGAGAAACGGCAGTGGCACAGTGTTGACAGATTGGGCTGTTTTAGATAGGCATTTTGGCAAGTTTTGGATAGTTTTTGGTCTGGAATCAGTCAGCTACATCTGGCAACACTGCATTGTCGATCACAGCTGATCCATGATAGACGCGGTGGAGAAAACTTGCACGCTCATGTCTGTATCCAGAAGTGATGCTGTAACTGCCGAGAGGAGTTTATATAAAAAAAAATAAAAAAAATAAAAAAAAAAAAAGTCAAATGGGCCACAGTGAGAGAGAAAAAATTGAGTTTACTTTCATTCCCTCAAAAATCGCAGTGAAATAGGGGCTTCTACTGCAAGTGTCAGTGAAAGACTGTCCAGCAAACAAAAACGCAGAAACTGCACAATTTCACTGCGTGTGTAAGTAGTTGGAGCATAGTAAATACTCGTGGTTGTCTCCCCATAGTAAGCCACAGTGACATAGCGCATATGAGATAAAATGACATCAGTACACAACCTGTTATGATCATTACTGAACCGATGCCGAATTGTCCCAGCCTGCATCGCGGTGCACCGAAGAAACAATTAATTTTGACACCCCTAGTGTTTGACTAAAGTAGAGGGTCTATGTTCTAACGCTGAAAGTACCAGCATAAGTATAAAGTTTAGAAAGACATTATTAATAGAAGTTAAAAGCAGCAGATTCTTAATGTGTGCTTCAATAGTTTTAGTTGTGTAAAAATAGTTTTATAGTATTTATTAGAAAATATTTTGTATAGCATTCATGATATACACGGTGCATCCGGAAAATATTCATGTCGCTTCACTTGTTCCACATTTTATGTTACAGCCTTATTTCAAAATAGATTAAATTCTTTTATTTCCTCAAAATTCTACACAAAATACCAAGGCACAAGGCTGGGGAAAGTCACAGAAAAATTTCTGCTGCTCTGAAAGTTTCAATGAGCACAGTGGCTACCATTATCAGTGGAAGATGTTTGAACCACCAGGACTCTTCCTAGAGCTGGCCGGCCATCTAAGGGCGTACTCACACTATGTACCGTTGCCTTGAACCAGGCCAAAGCACGCTTGTCCCCCCTTCAGTCTCCCCCGACGGCCCGCTCTCACATTCGAACCTGGGCACGCTTACGTTATTGATGATGTGCTGTTCAGCAAGCGCTCTCGCTCAGCACAGTGGAGACTTCTTTAGTTATATGGTTTAAGTCGTTTGATATGCAGTGACAGTCAAATATTTCGCCGAACAGATCAGCCACTTTTGACGCTTATAAACAATCATAAAGTCCTCATGCTGCAGAAATGTTTGCTGAAGGTGCAGCTGTGGTGCAGTGAGGGGTTTGCGTCTTTAATGAACTATGACGTTTATTGCGTTCATTGAACAGTACAAATGATTAATTTATCCATATGAAACAGTCCCTTAAGTCACGCCTCGCTTTAAGTTTCTAGCTCAGGCACACTTTGCACTCACACTGCAAGCATACCGCACCTGAGCCCAAGTGAACCACGCTCAGGCCCACCTCTTCCAACCGGGCCAGGGCCACCCAAGTGAACTGTGCCTGAGCCCGATTCAGAGCACTCTCAAACGTTCCGGGAAACGGGCCTGGGTACGGTTCGGATAGCATAGTGCGAGTACGCCCTAAGCTGAGTGATCGGGGGAGAAGGGCCTTAGGCCCCGTTTACACTAATACGTTTTAGTTTTAAAACGCATAAGTTTTGCTACGGTTATGCAATCTGTCCACACTACGCCAGAGTTTGAGCCCCGAAAACGAAGCGTTTTGGAAACGCTGGAGAGGCCGTTTTCTTTCTAAAACGCTGCTGCTCAGTGTCAGTGTGAATGGGGGAAAACGAAGACATCTGATTGGGGCTTTTCCTCAATATTAAGTAGCCTTCACACAGTTCAGTCATGCATCTTCTCCTTGTAAGTTCAGACTTAAAGTTTGATATGGAAAACAAACTCCCGAGTGTGAACTTTATAAAGTCATTCACATTACCCTGGCTATGCCGTTTCACTTTCTTAACAATAAAATGAAAAAATGTGAGGAACTGCCCATTTTCATTTTGATATTAGCAACTTAACAGACACCAAAAATGTTCTTCTTCTTCATGCATATAACAAAACAGAGCCTTACTGCCTCCTTTCATTTTCATTGAAAATACAAAACATGCCCTCTCTTTCATTGAATATCAATTTTAATAATTAATAATGACCATTATAAAAGTATAACGCACAATAAGTTCATACAATAAAAAAAAAGGCAAGCAATCAGTCCGATGTGCAGAATCACTGTATGTGTTTACTTAAATTAAGATATTAACCTAACTTATCTTTGCGCTCAGCCAAAGCACGTTACCGGAGAACAAGTAATAGATTCAATAGACCAAAGTCGGGGAATATGTATTTAGATATGGACAACAAGATGAATTAAATATCACGTTTAACAAATATAGTGAAATTAGATCCAGCAGGAGATCCGTGATGAACAGTGCGACGTGCACAACTCTCATATGGGTATGTGCTCAAAGCACGCTGCAGTGCATGCCAGAGAGTGTGTGATGTTTTTCAGCAGCAGGGACTGGAAGACTAGTCAGGATAGAGGGAAAGATGAATGCAGCAATGTACAAAGACACCCTGAATGAAAATTTGTTTCAGAGTGTTTTTTTTTTACATTGTTTAGGACTGCCAAACCTAATTTATTTCTGCTGCCAAACGGGTGCAACGGGAGGGTTAAATTTAAAACATGACCTTGGCTGGGTGACAGTCAAAATGTCTTTTTTTTTTTTTTTAGGGGGGGGGGGGCAAAAACTTAAATGCAGTGTTTCTAGCTAGAGACAAGCCAAAATGTCTGAGTTTAGTAACAGAAGGAAGTGATGAATATAAAGACCTTTAAGAAAAGAGGATCTGGACAAAGTGGTAATAAACAGACCTAGCCAGTAGTTTTTCTTGTTCTTTGCATCATAGAGGTGAGAGGGCAGCATGGGCACTTTTCCGCTTGCAAAACACCCAGCATCCAAATCTGGTAAATCTAAAGATATTCCAAGCTCAACGATGTGAAACATGCAAGTGAAGATCTCCTGAAGGTCATAATAGGCATCCCGGTCTACACTCTTCATGGTTTTTGCTGCATCAATTGCCCAGCGACGCACCTGGATTGGAAAGAGAACCACATAGTAAAATAAAATAATAATTTAAGAGACAAGGGGCTGTTGATCATAAAATGTGTGGTTTTGCAGCTGAATTACCTGTTCATCGGGATGAACGAGAAGCAGATATGTTCCCTGATACTTTTCAGGCACAGACAAAGGATGCTTCAATTCCTGCAGCTTATACAAGGCCCTTACCACCATATCAGCTGTGGAGCATAAACATATTTATATTATATAGTTACTTATGTTTTAAATTCCATATCAGCAGCATTGCTATATTCATGACAACATTGGTGATAAATATTCAATAAACAGTTAATTTATAAAGCATTATACAAAAAAAAAAAAAAAGTATAGATAACGATACTGATAAGGTCAGAAAAAAAAAAATTACTCATTCATTCATTTTCCTTCAGCTTAGTTTCTTTATTCATCAGGGGTTGCCACAATGGAACGAACTGCCAACTTATCCAGCATATGTTTTCACTAGTACTTGCTTGACAGTCTATATTGTAAGAAGTGCTATATAAATAGACATGAACTGAATTTAATTGAATGTTTTACACAGCGGATGCCCTTCCAGCTGCAACTCAGTACTGGGAATCATCCATGCACATACACAGCTAGTTCATCCAATTCACTTATAGCACATGTCTTTGGATTGTGGGGGAAACCAGAGCACCCGGAGGAAACCCACTTCAACACGGGGAGAACATGCAAACTCCACACAGTAACGCAAACTGACCCAGCTGGGGCTCGAACCAGTAACCTTCTTGCTGTGAGGTGACAGTGCCAACCACTAAGATACCATGTCTGCTTTAATGCATTTAATCAATGATAAATATATTTTAAAAGAATATATTTAATAATATAAAAATATACCCATCTATTAAATCTATTTGATCCATTGTCAAAATATTCTTACACCATTTAAAAATTAGTTTCTTCTTCTCCTTTCTGTAAATACAAGTGTGTAAGTCTTGCATATGCTGTACAACATGCATTCACACACACACCTTGACATTAACTTTTTTGAATCACCAGCCATTGAGGCTAGTAGTTTTCCAACATTACAAGCCACTCGCCATTTTCACTAGCAACAATTTTGTTGTTGGGAAAAATATATTTTATATATTAATAAATTTGACTTTGGCATGCTAAAATGACTTGATTTAGACTTTGTTTTATGTCCACATGCCTAATTCATTTCACTTTGTGTGTATGAACTTAATGTGCATGAGCAAATGGGCTGTGGTTTCACAGTGGCGCAATGCAATAAATTTTTATTTCACAGGACTTTTCAGGGCTCAACACTAAGGATTTACCAAATTGATCTCAGACCACACCAAAAATACATAATTTTTTTGCCACAAATGTCAAAACATGCAAAATATAGCTGTATACATGTATATACATATATATACACATGCTCTTTTTATTCAACAAAACCTTTCTTAATAAAAACTAAAAAATAATTATTGCAAAAGTATGCATTATGCCTAGTCTGTCCAGGCTAAAGGTCTCTCAGATCACTAGTTAACTACACACACACGGAGAGTTAATCTCCTATTAAAGCAATGTTATTGTAAAAATGATAATTAAACCATATTAACAAAAATGACCGTAAGCAAAAGAAAGCAGGTGAAAAACATACGGTGTGATAATGGAAGGATGATCACATGCACACGGGTAGCGTTAGGCCCATAACCTGTTCTGTTATAAAGAATAGTTAAAACAAAACCGGCAACCGCTGCTGCTTACAAAGACATATTTTTAAAAACATTCAGAGCTTTTGGAAGCAGCAGGACTGTGTGTGCACGAGCATCACTTTTAGTCCAGTCTGTTTCAAAGAAACCCGATCGCAGCAGTTGAGTTTCCTCTAGGCACGGTTGCTTCGAGCCAGGAAAGGGGAGTGCGCGTGCTTTTTAAACAGTCGCGCACATCACATCACCTGTGTGCGCGAGTGATCATCCTCTCATTCGGTATTCACCTGCTTTCTTTTGTTTGCGCGAAGGGTATTTTTGTCTGTCATGCTGCTTCTCGATTCTAAGACGACATTTGCATACATATTGGGCCATTCTTATTGTCAAACCCTGCTTTTAAGATAACTATAATTTAAAAAGGATCTTCAATCAGCCAAAGTGGCTAGTGGGAGTGTCCGTCTAGCCTACAACAGCTGAAATCTACCCACATTTGGGGGGCGTTAATATAAAGCCCTGTACACACAAACCTCTTTTTTTCTTGCAGCAATGCTCTCAAAAATTTAACCCAAACTGTGCCGTAGCATGCCGTGAAAGTGCAATTTGATAAATATTAATTATAAACAAAGTTTGTCGTGCATTTATACTTTTGCGTGCAGTTGGTGTTGCTCTGCAATAACACTTCTGAATCGCTAGCTGGCAGTAGGTTATGTTCCTCTGCCTCAAGTTTCTTCACGGATGTTTTGTTTTTTTCTGCTATTCAATTGTTTGCTAGACAGACATCACAATATATGTGGCAGAAAATGTGTCATAGTTTCAGATTTTTCCAATATGCAGCTCAAAAATGTCACTCGTATAGTTTTGGGGAAAAGTGTAACGGTCACTATGGCGAATGAAGCCCCACCTACTAGTGCAGGAGCCAATCAGTGATCGATATAGACTGGCGATTCTATGGGTGAGGAGCTAGGACCAGATTGTATTGTATCATTTAGAAATGAAACTAAAAGAGACAAATTGTTTAGTTTTATTGGTGCTTGCCAATATGAATATTGAGATTATTAGTAAGCTTGGCAAGCAATTTAAAGAATTTGAGGTTTCCCCATTCAAACAGAATGTCTGAGCATACTGCCATTCAAAGATGGCCGCAAAGTAAAACAACTTGCCTTTAAAAAGGACTTTGTTATAGAATAGCCTTATCATAAAAGGTGATCATCTGCATCAGATGTTTAGATTACCCCGTTTCTAACATGTACATGATCCATTTTACTTCATCTTCTGCAGATTATCCATATTTACACTACAGCTTTTTTTAAACCACTCTACAGTTTTAAATTCACAACATCATGAACACACAACAAACATGAAAATGACATTGGTTATGAAAACTGGACTTACACAGCTCTCGGCAGCACAGCAGGTATGGATATCTCAAAATTTCACACAGTGGGACGCGGATACAGTCACGGAATTCTCCAGGAGAGATCTTTAACACCGGCTGCTCTTGATCGTCTTCGATGATAAAGATATCATCTTCATCTCCCAGCTCCTGGTCCAGGACTGATCTCAACACGCGCAGGAGTCGAGCAATCTCCATTTCCCACAAACACTGCAAAAAATAAGTAAATAAAAAGATTTAGCATTTGTGGATGTGCAAGCTCAGGTAGGACATAAGCTGATCTGATAAAATGAATTTTACCCAATTAAAGTTGCATTGAAGAGATGATAATAATAATAATAATAATAATAATAATAATAATAATAATAATAATATAAAAAAATGCATAAATGCAAATTTGAGACTTCCATTACACAAGCACATCTTCACATCCAATCCAGATTATTCATCTATTCAAACTCTACTGAATTTCTACAAAAGACTAATACACAAGACATGCCACTCAGTTTTGAATGGGGAAAAGGTGCAACGATCAATATGGCGAATGAAGCCCCACCTACTAGTACAGCAGCCAATCAGCGATCGCTACAGACTAACATTTCTCTGGGGAGAAGCTTGGACCAGACGTGTGCTTTTATAACAGTTTGGTGGTCAACAAACGAGCTGGAATCTCAACAAATACTTGCTTTACAGACATAAGAAATATATCCGAATAACGCTTGAAATCTCCCACTGTGCCCTATAGGTGAATTGAATAAGCTAAACTGGCTGTAGTGTATAGGTGCTTTCCCGGTGTTGGGTTGCAGCTGGATAAGTTGGTGGTTAAGAAAGGGACTAAGCCAAAAAAGAAAATGAAAGAGAAAAAAAAAAAAAATTATATATATATATATATATATATATATATATA
>CAIGQZ010014538.1:438262-453361 GCA_903798205.1 Danio tinwini
TTTTTTTTTTTTTAGTATTCGCACAGCTTTTTACACAGAATTTCCCTAACAGGCACATTTAACAGTCATTTACCCCTGCACAAATATCAATTTCAATCATGAAAAATAGGTTCATAACGCAGATCATTCCAGTATGGTGGCGCCTGATAAATCAGGGACCAAGTTAAAAGGACTGGGAGTGAGAGAATAGTAGAATAATCCTATCAGTTCTTTAGAATCAAGTTATGGATAACTTAATTATTCCTCCAATGCCTCTTTCCATACATTGTCATGATGGTAAATTAAATTAATTACATGCGCTTCTGCAGCCCCTTTATAGAAACAGAAGATATGATCAACAGAAGATCCAGACATGGCCACATTGACATCAAATATTCTTGTTGACCTTCATACTTTGATGAATTAAATGAATAAATAAATTCCTCACTGTCAGACTAGTTTGTTAGGCATTTTACACACATCACCTCTCGTCGGGTTAACATAGCAGGGAGTTTGCATGATTTAGCTCTGCTTGGCTGTTCAGTTATGAATCGGAGCGATGTGAAAGTAAACCAAAAGACAAACACAAAAGAAGCCAGATGTCAGATATATTTGCACAAGCAAATCCCTCTGATGAGCAAGAAATACTGTGACAAATTTTTGCAAAGGTTTGCAAATGCTTCTTGGTTTAGGCATGCATGTGTACAGCACTAGTTCTGGTTTCCCTGCCACTTGCACGAATGGAGAGATAAATCCTCCACACAAAACATATGTTCTTGTTTCAGTCGACGGTCAAGCATTTGTTGTGTTCACACGCAGCTTTTTGGTCCAGACAAGGTACCAGATGCAGCAAACAATAGTAAATTTTCCTTTGCCGCTAGTTCCTTGATACAAAAAAAAAAAACAAGGACTATCATCTTTACCAGCAAGGCCCCGATACACTTATACAACATATACAAATAATGTTCTTTTTTGTACTTTCTTTGAGGCCAAAAAGAAGTTTAAAAATGGTACACAGTCACTCAGCCTTTACGATCTCTCTGACACCCCCATGCTGCAGTAGGCATGGTTGTAAATGGGTCATGCCACTCGAGTGGACTCCTAAACAAAACAACAGCAGCAGCTGTGAGAATATCAGTTTCATAAACAGGCAAAAGGCCTTCAAGTGAGAAGCCACCACATTACTTTCTACTTGCCATTGATGGACACCAAATGGAATAAAGTTTAGGACTTTAAGACATGCAACGATGCATTTGTGCTTTTCATCCAATGTGTGACAAAGTCTTTAAAATCTCTCTGTGAGTGATAGTCCATGTGTAGATACATCTGTACCAGCTCTGCTACTTGAACCTTCAGTTATTTTGTTGCTAACTTGGTGTTGTTGTGCTGGATGTTTTTCTCCTGTCTGACTCTGCCTTTGGCGTGCTTTGTTACCATGTTCAGAGTTACAGGACACACTGACCAATTGTTGAATAGACACAGACCAATGATATCTCAAAGATGTTTAGAAGCCAAAACGTTTAGTGAGAGGTTTTGAACTGCTGTAACACAGCTATAACAAATTTTGTTTTGTTCAAAATGACATCATTTCAGTTATTTTTTATTAGTATATACCCAGGAGTGTAAAAACCAGAACATATAAGCTGAAAAACTGATTTATGCCCTAAGGCATCCTAGTCTTGTGATCGCTAGCCATTTCACCAACTCAATGCAGACATGGATAAACAACTGCATTCTTTTACAGAGGAATGTCGAAGTTCACGTTGCACTTCACATATTTTTCCCCCTTGTAATTTATGTTGGCAGTTACGGGGGGATTTTAAAAAGTACAATTTCACTGCATACCATAAAAGCCTGCGTTCATGACACACTCTTCACACTCTTCCTTCGTATTCTTTATTTGTGATTAGGTTCATGTTCTAACAAACAATAAACCAAAAAAATAAAAAAAAAATATGCAATTTGAGGAGATACCTAAACACCCCAAACTTAATGATGGGCAGCATCTGTTAAATTAGAAATGACTTGGAGAGGGGAAGGAGAGAAAAAAAAAAAAAAAAAAAAAAAAAAAAAAAAAAAAAAAAAAAAAAGATAGCAAAATGGTCATACAATTATTAGAAAAGCCCAGGGGAAAAAAAATTGTAAACATCTAAAATTGAATTAAAATCAAAGTGATGCATCAGTCCAAACAATGATATTATGGCCTAAATAAAGTGAGAGCAGAAAACAGCTGTCAAATAAGGAAATCTGTTAATCATCATCACGCCCAGTTCAGTAAGCTCCACTACATATTTTTTGCAAAGATTATACATAAGCATAAGACATAGCAAGGATTGTTATTTATTAATGTTTGGATCGAGGTAAAGTTGGTTTTATACATGCACATTCGTTTTTTTTTTTTTTTTTTTTACAGGGACAGTCACTATTAGGGCTGCGATAAATGGAGACTAGAGCTGCATGATTAATCAAAAAAAAAAATATCACAATCTCGATTCGACCCCCTAGACGATCTTAATCCAGCATTCATGCCAATCATATTTTCAAGTTCAAGGGAAAAGCAAAGACGGCCGCACAAGTCTTCACATTGTTTTACATGCGTTGCTCAGCAACCTCCAAGTGATGTTGAAAGGGTCACATACTTTATTTATTAGGTATAATTCACCGAAAAAAAAAAATGTCATTTCTGTCTTCATTTAATGATGTATTCGTGGGCACGAAAATCACACGTGACTTGAGCTGCTGACCGTGAGCTGTTACCACAGAGAGGGCAGGCACGCGCCCTACTTAATGATAGACACACGCGCGTTTACTTTAGTAGACAGAACTTGCATAGGCTGTGAATAACAGGTAATAAAGTTGTAAATAACATTCAGTTTGTGGCACAGAGCGATCGTTTGGGAGCCGCGCGGGAAGTATGAATGGCACTTGGCAGTGAAAAATGAAACCGAAAGCGCGCACATCATTTAAATATACACATCGCATTTTACAGTTATGATTACAAGCATTTAATATTTTTCTTTCATAGCGAACACAGAGTTGTGCATAAAAATAACTGTTAATGAACAGTGTCAGTATAACTACTGTAGCCTATATGATACTGAATATAATGTAAGAGGGTATCTGATAATGACAAATGTCATTTTACCAGTAAAAAAAATGGTCTAATAATGTTGTCAATAAGAGATTGCAAGCATATGTCTAAAACATAATTCAACATCAGAATTATGAATAGTTGTATTCTGATGTCATCACTTTACTGTGCATTAAATGACCAGGACGTATTTAAAGTCAGTTCAAGTCATTCAAAGTCTATTCAAATTTTAGCATTTTAACCAACAGCTACACATATTATTATTATTATTATTATTATTATAATGTTTTACCATATGTTTGAGAAAAAAATAAAATAAAACAATAATAATAATAATAATAATAATAATAATAATAATAATAATAATAATAAATAATAATAATAGCCGACTCATTAACCTTATTGTACAGCTACAGAATCGTGAAAAAAAAATAAAATAAAAAATAAAATCATGATCTTGATTTTAAGCAACAAAAAAAAAATTATAAAAATAAAAAAATTGTACAAACTAAACAGTTTCTTATGCCGGAATGTTTTAAAAATCATTATACAGTCACAGGCCTCTATAACAGGCAAATGATAAATTAGTACAAGAATCAACATCGCATATCCTGCGATGTGACTATTATGAATGATCACATTGTGATATTGATGCGGAAACTATATACTGTACAGCCCTAGTCCCCCATACAGTCAAACGTATGATTTCGAAACAACATTAGCACTATTTAACTGACTGTGAACAATGTTGTACTTTAATAGTCATTGGCTGCTAATATGATTTCCCCATTTAGCATTTGCACTTTTTTGAAAATATACTAAAGAGAAAGTCAGAATGTGCGAATATAAAACCAACTTTACCTCAATAATGCTCAGCTGCTGGTGTTGTGGATTACAAAAATATTTTCTTCAAGTTTTAAAAAAAATAAAAAAGTCAAAACCTTCAAAAATGACAAAAATTTAAGTCTCCCAAGCGGTTCGGCAAAGCAGTTCATTGTTCCAAGATGAGTAACAACAGAGGGTCTGAGGAGATGCTCTCAGCACAGAGCCTTTTAAACCCTCCTCTTATCTTTGCTTGTCATACACATCTATACTTCAAATCTTCTCCGCCCCTTCTCGGTCAATAGAAATCTCCGTTTTTAGGGCTCATTCCAAGTGTCCCTTTGTTTGCTCTAATGTAGCAGCCTCAGCATAGATCACATCCAACAACAATACATCATGTTTGCTGCACATCCTGCTGTCAACTGTACATTCGGCTCAAGTTTGCATTGGTAGGTCTTGGGAGATTTCTGTTGGTTCAGCATACATAATGCAATTCATATACTCTCCAACTCTTTAGAAAATATATGAATTTCAGAAACTTTAACCAAAATGCTTACTTAATATTGCCTACAATAAATTTTCCACCAACAGTCTAACCATGCGTGGACCTTTTTGCCTGTGTGCTTGTCTATCTGTGCCTACATGCGTGTTTTTCTTAACACATTTATTGTCTTTTACGTATTAGTGTCAACATTGTCGTGCTGTTGTTGTATTTTGCCCTGTCTGGAGCCAGCACCCAAGCTTTTCACTCATCATAGTACACGTGCTGCTGATGACGTGATAATGGAAGTGATCTGATTTGACTCTTGATTTACAGTCATACACCCATGAGCCCTCAGATATTCGGCTGCGTGCCTTGCTACAGTAAATCTTTACATGTTTCCGGCTGAGTTTACATAACGAGTCTTAATTTCTCATCAGACAGTTTAAAATGGCTTCTTCGTAAAGTATAAAAGGTCAAACAAAAGATAATGTAATGCATATAGAGTGATAATAAAGTAATGATATAGACCATTTCAATGTGGTCATGTCATTGGCCCATAAACATTCCCTGCTTGTTATCAAACTATTTCATAATTCAATCCTAACTTCACGTTAAAACAGCTATTATAACAGTATTCATTAATATGTGGCTCTTTTTGGATTTTCTGAAGCAATAGAAGTTAAAAGACGTAAAACAAGACATATATTGGAACCATGGTTTTTGTTTACATCTTTCAAAATGGTCTATAAAATAAAACAGCAAAATTATAATAATGAAGTCATCAAATCAGACATATAAAGGGGAGTAATGAAGTAATGATAAAAATCCTCAATAAAATTCCTCAACACCTGTACATACTGCTTTTGTTTCAATGCAAATATGTTAAAGCAAATTATCATTATTACATATTATAAACTAATTAAAGAAATTTTGGTGTCCAAATCAGTGCATCTAAATGTCCCTTTTTCGTTAAAGTATAAAAGGTCAAACATGAAAAATGGCATGATAATGCAATTCATATAGAGTAATAAAAGTAAACATGAAATTAAAAGCAAAATTATAAAAAAAAAGCATATAAGGAGAGTGATGACATAATAATAATACTCCTCAATACTTGTAAATACTGTTTTTGTTCCAATGCAAATTATCATCATTACCGATCCTCATCATAAATCATAATTATTATTATTACATATTATGAATGTATTAATAAATTTTGGGGTCTAAATCAGTGAATCTAATGTCACTCCTTTTCATTAAAGTATAAAGGTCAAACATAAAAAGGATGATAATAACGCAATTCATAGAGCGATAATAAAGAAATGGCATGAAATTAAACAATAATAAATACATATATATATACACACACACACACATATATATATATGTGTATGTGTATGTGTATGTGTATGTGTGTGTGTGTGTGTGTGTACACACACACACCAAATTTAACAGAGTAATAACAACAATAATACTACATCTAGAAAAATCCTCAATACTTGTAGATACTGTTTTTGTTTCAATGCAAACATTCGAATGCACATTCAAAAAAATGAATGATCATCATTAACCATCCTCTTTGTCATTATTACATATTATAAACTAATTAAATACGTTTTGCGGTCCAAATCAGTGCATCTAATGTCACTTTGTTCTTCTATTATATAACAACACAAACTTAACGACTAGACAAACTATTCGGTTTCGTTTCCTGAGTAAACTTGCAAACCAAAACCACAGACGAATAGGCGTGGGTATAGGTTTTATATTATTTATAATATTTCTTAAGTGTTCTTTGCTACTTCTAAATAGGGAAATCATATTAGCAGCAATGAATTATTAAAATAAAATGTTTCTTATAGTCAAGTAAATAGTGCTTATGTTTTTAAGTCATACTTGCATGCGATTTCACACTGCATATTGAAAGTAGCGTGGTGAACAATAGCGATCGTGTTGTCACTAAGCTAAAGTGCGAATATAAGCAATTTTACCTCAGTCACAAACCAGCCCTGCATTGCATGAGTTCCTACAAAAACGATGTAATAATAACTATAAACAAGTACGAACTTATATGCACTATATGAACAGCTTCAATATTTCCTACCCATGACACAAAACACATCAAACAGAGATATTAATTTACTCTAAGGCCTATGGAAAGCCAAGAACACAGAAAACCTGCAGCGGAAAATGTGAACATCCGAAGCACCCCGCAGAAGTCAAGTGTAAACACGAGGAAAAGAAGACAAAACTAGTTACCTGCAAAGCTCCGACGGAGGAAACTTTGAGTCTCTTAGCGCCGCTTCATCACATTCCTTCAATGACAGTGTCGTAAATGCCTTTTTAATCCACTAAACAAAGTGCTTTACATATTCTTTCTCTCTCCTTCTCTATCTGGGGCTGAATTTTGCTCTCCACTGAAAACACGCTGCTGTCGTGTCGCGCCGCGGTGACGTCACTGAGCCGCCCATTGCGCCTGCGCAGCAACAAAAGGCGGGTGAGCCCAATATAAAGGGCTTATGTGATTGAAAATGCCTTCTGGGCAATTAGTAAAACTCGTGATTAGATTTGTGAAACGACGTGTACAATGAAGGTTTCTGGAGGAGTAAATTTGGTTTAAAGAGTAATTAATATAGTTCAGTGGGCTACTTTTACTAAAAAAAACTACTTAAATGAAATACTTCAACCATTTCTAAGAATACTTTAATTTATATTCAGTATTTACAGTATTTCAGCAGTAAGATTTATTATTGATTTTTAGCTATCAGTGTATCTAAAGCAAATTTAGATAGATAACAAATTTAGATAGAGATGGCTAATGCCGCAGTCACGTTTGTGTGTGCGAAATTCTGTCGTACGGCGCTGCGAAAAGGGGCAGGATTAAACAAGATGGTTAGACACTTAAAAAAGCGAGCGATCGGTCTATATTCAAAATTTCTGTCCAGAAACGTCATGTTTTGATCCTCGATTGGTCTCACGCAGTCAAGTGATGCGATTTTGCAGGTCACCAAGCTTGACTTTGGCAACGCCGCGACCTGCGAAACTTGATGCACGACCTTGCGTTTCCGGTCTGACGCATTCGCATACTTGTCAACATTGGGATGTGAAAATAAGGGATTCGATTGCTTTCCTAACTGTTTATGCTCATTTAGGACAAAATTAGTTGTGTTTGAAAAAGCCCCCACAAAGATCGACATCTTTAGATGTTATTATTATTAATTATATGCATATGTCTGTTCAAACACGCACCCAGTTTTGCTCCGCTTCAAATCACATGTACAGAATCCATTTGGAAAACAGCGTCTATTTATCACTATGGACCGCATCAGCTGACAGTCACGCACCACTATATGACTGTTTTGAAGACTGCATAGGAGGGGTGACGGCACCTGTAATGAAAAGGAAGGGAATTGCGCAGTTTTTATGTTTATTTCAGTGTTTCATGCATAATAAAAATGAAAGCACAGAACAGACATTTAAGAGAGTGGTTCGGCGGTATGGTTT
The DNA here is from genome assembly GCA_903798205.1 of Danio tinwini. Classification (NCBI taxonomy): domain Eukaryota; kingdom Metazoa; phylum Chordata; class Actinopteri; order Cypriniformes; family Danionidae; genus Danio; species Danio tinwini. The sequence continues at coordinate 446,143 of CAIGQZ010014538.1, forward strand.
GCTTATAGGGAGGATCGGCTCTTTAATTGCCACCCTTCAGAGAAAGATTGAAAATATAGGAGAAATACGGGAAAATACCCTTACGGAATGATAATTCTGGGAAAAACGGGAGGGTTGACAGGTATACATTCACGTGCGTTTGAATGGAAGTCTATGGGGAGAAATGTGCAGTGTGACTGCAGCTTTAGGCCCAATCCCAATTCTACTCCTTAGCCTTTACCCTTACCCCTACCCCTACTCCTCGTTTTGCGCGTTCCCGTGAAGGGGTAGGGGTGTCCCAATTCTCTTAGGGGAACAAAAATAGAATTGGGATTGCCTTGCTCAGTGGATCCCAAAGTGGGGGTAGTGTATTTGGGGGGGGGGGGGGGGGGGCACGGTGCTTTACAAAAATCTAATTAATTTTGTTAAACTATTAGAATTAGAATATGTTATCCATAATCCACAGAAGATAAGAATAGTAGTTAATAGTTACCTTAAAAAAACAACATGCATGCGTTGTGACCCCTGGGGTGATTATGTTATATTAAAGGGTAATAAACACCAAAACACATTGTTTGAGATGTTGACAGACATATATGTTTGGCTATAGGAGAAATGGTCGTGCCCAACTGAGCCTGGTTTCTCTCAAGTTTTTTCAATCCTTCACTTTCTCCAGTTGGTGAAGTTTTTTCCTTGCTGCTGTCGCCACTATGCATGGTTCGGGACTTGTGAAGCTGCACATCGATGGATTTGCTCTTCAGTGTTTGAACTCTCAGCAGTGAAAATTAAACCACACTGAACTGAACTTAAACACTGAAAACTGAACTGACACAGTTTCAATTTACTATAATCTTCCATGTGAAGCTGCTGTGACACAGTCTACATTGTAAAAGCGCTATAGAAATAAAGATTAATTAAATTAAATATGAGTACCACGTTGCTAAAAAAAACTATTAGGATACATATATTTAGCTAACACGTGAAAATTGGTTTTTTTTGTGTTATTTAGAGTAAATTTGTTCTTCCGGTTTAAAAAGAAAGTCTAAAGCTGCGTCACAATGATTATATCATTATGTGTAAATTGGCGTGGAGATTGGCTGTCTGTAGCGGCTGATGCAAAAAGACATCACTGAGTTTTCAGCACATCTGTTCATTAATTCATGAGAAAGACTTGGTTTGAACCAATCAGCTCGCTCTATTGTGAATGAGATGCAACTTTATTAATATGCATGATAAAGCTTCGAAGGCCAATCGTAATTAAAACAAGAAGAATTGTTTGGAGACATGGGTTGGTTATCAGTGTTGCATTTATAAATGTGCTTCAATAAAGGTTTTGTTACCATTCCCTCGCGATGAGAGTGCAGCTGGCATGTGAGCCCACATGTGTGGATTACAGTGGTCTGCTAACACGCGACAACAATATGTTTGTAAGGAACAGTTTTTACCCGAGAGCTTTTCCAATGTGGAAATGATGAAATTCGGATTTGCCGCTCATCTCCTTTTAAAAGGAGCAGCTAGCTCTCTGCCACTCTCACATGGTTGCCCGCTGAAGCTAAGCAGGGCTGCGCCTGGTCAGTACCTGGATGGGAGATCACATGGGACAACTAGGTTGTTGCCGGAAGTGGTGTTAGTGAGGCCAGCAGGGGGCACTTACCCTGTGATCTGTGTGGGTCCTAAAGTCCCAGTATAGTGAAGGGGACTTTATACTGCTCAGTGAGTGCCGTCTTTCGGATGAGACGTTAAACCAAGGTCCTGACTCTATGTGGCCGTTAAAAATGCCAAGATGGCCTTTGAAAAGAGTAGAGGTTTAACCACAGCATCCTGGCCAAATCTGCCCACTGGCCTCCTAACCATCCCTACATCACTCTGTCTCCTCTCCACCAATCAGCTGATGTGCGGTCTGGCGCAATATGGCTGCTGTTGCGTTGTGAGCAGATTCCCCCCAATGTGTAAAGCGATTTGAGTGTCTAGAAAAGCGCTATATAAAATGTAAGGAATTGTTATTATTATTATTATTATTATTATTAAGATGCATTGGTGTTGATTGTCCTGTCTCCACAGATTTGGTAAATGTGTGATCAATGTTCTTTGTTTATGTTCATTCGGATGACAAAGTTAGTTCGTATCGTCAGCAGTGCTCTTTCAGTTTTTAAAAGACATACCTTAGTCAAAATGATTTAGTTACTAAGTTTACAGTAACATCACTACAATATTATGGACTGAAAATCCTCCACTTCCACACAGCTCTCAGATCCACTGTAAATGGTGCTCTTGAAATCACTGTCTATTTCCCCTGCATCAGTGTTTGTGTTGCTGCTGTGAAAATCAGTTGTAGTGCACGTAATGAAGCTCCCCTTTTTCATGCAAACCCTTCCCTCTTTCGCCACTCGACACTCTCACCTAAACAAAGCTGGACCCACTTTCCTGACTTTTTTCTAACTAGAGGTGTAAAAACACCCTGCTGAGGTTTCATGGCCATTTAAAGACACAGCAATAGCATCAGATGCAGCAGGTTGACTTGATGGCACCAAGTTAAACGTTTTACGGCCCTCACGTTTATTAAAAATAAATACAGGCCACACCTGAACATGGAGGATGATCTCTGAGTGGCGTCAAAGAGCATAGACACTATAGTGCGATTTGGGAAACAGCCACTAGATGGCGCGGTGGCCATTTTGGAATAAAAATTCCAATAGAACAACAGCATATTATAAGTCTGTAAAATAAACTGTTAAAAGTGCTGAAGATTGTGATAGTAAGTGTTGTATTGTCGTCTTTCAGGTTGTATCTCAGCTTTAATGCGCTTTTTAAATAAATAAATAAATTTAAAATAGCAGCTGCTATAGAAGAATTATAGAGGAACTTTTATTATGTAATCACTAAATTATCTGCTACTATTAAAAAAATAGAAATACATAGATTCAAGTGATGCAGAGGACACACAGACCTAAGAAAGACTGCAGACAGAGCGTATACAATACATTTAGATAAATGCATGCATTGCTTAAGACAGGGGTCACCAATCTCGGTCCTGAAGGTCCGGTGTCCCTGCAGGGTTTAGCTCCAACTTGCCTCAACACACCTGCCTGGGTGTTTCAAGTATACCTAGTAAGACCTTGATTAGCTTGTTCAGGTGTGTTTGATTAGGGTTGGAGCTCAAATCTGCAGGACACCGGCCCTCCAGGAACAAGTTTGGTGACCCCTGGCTTAAGACAAAAACAACCCTCACCAAACTGATAAGGAGAATCATTAGACAGGAAACAATGCAAGCACATGCTATATGACCTTTAAAACAGAAAAACAGAAAAACATACAGCAATTGTTGTGGAAAGTTGCACTGGATCTCGACAAACATCTTCTAGGTTTCAAAAAAGAAGCTGAGGTCTTCGAAGTTCTCAAGTTGAAGCAGTTTATTGTTACAGCAGAGATGGTCGATCGAGCTCTCTCCCATCGAGCTCTCTCCCTCCCAATGTTCAAAAACCCACAGTTTATATACAGTTTCTTATCCATAGTTATCATGAGACATGATGTAACATCACCCTACTCCTGGCTCCAATAGGATCCTAGCTTTTTAATTAATGGCTGTATGTTTTTACATATCTTAAAGGTCATATAGCATGTGCTTACAATCATGTGTTTGCATATGATCGTGTTGTTTCCATACTTTCTAAATTATTTAGTTTATGTTTGCTATTTTAGTGAGGGTTGTTTTTGTCTTGGTCGATACATGCATTTACCTAAATGTATTGCATATGCTCTGTCTGTATTCTTGCTTAGGCGCATGACCTGTTGTGCTTTAATTATAAGGCCCTCAATTATAAGACCCTACATGTCTGTGTGTTTCCTCTGCATCTCTTGAATCCATGTATTTTTATAAGTGTATTTTAATAATAATCTATATTTTAATAGTGGCAGATGATATAGTGATTACATAATAAAAGTTCCTCTATAATAACCCTAAACAATCAATTAAAAAGCTAGGATTCTATTGGAGCCAGAAATGGCATGATGCTACATCACATGATAACTATGGATAAGAAACTGTATATGAGTTTTTGAACATTGGAAAAGGAGAGAGATTGATCATCTCTGCTGTAACAATAAACTGCTTCAACTTGAGAACTTTGAAAACCTCAGCTTCTTTTTTGAAACTTCGAAGATATTTGTTGAGATCCAGCACAACTTTCCACAACACTGCTTGCCATCCCGACAGCAATAAGATTTAATGGAAGATAAAATGGCGGAATCCGGGGCTGTTGCAATGGAACGTTCTATTGAGTGTCGCCTCTTGGTTATTCTAAGCTCTTTGGTGGCGTCAAAGACTATAGAATACACAAGACATGTCACTCGTATACTTTTGAATGGGGAAAACAGTCAATATGGTGAATTAAGCCCCGCCTTCTAGTACAGGAGCCAATCAGCGATCGCTATATGGTGAATAAAGCACTCCTTCTAGTACCGTAGTCAATCAGTGATCGCTATAGAATGACAATTCTCCGGGGGAGGGGCTTGGACTGCAGATTTTGTGTGATACGAACATTTAGAAATGAAACTAAGTAGACAGTTGTTGTTTTTGATTTTATTGTTTATTCGTAATATGAAATGTAAACGTAAGCTTGGCAAGTAGTTTTCGAGAGTTTGATGTTTCCCCATCCAGACAGAATGCCCGAGCATACTGCCTGAGAGGCGTTTCAAAGATGGCCGCCGAGTGAAATGACTTGCCTTAAAGGGACTTTGGTGGCGTTCTACAAAATTAAACGATGAATAGACTTGGGCCTATTTTTGTCTGTGTGCTGTCACATGCAGGGTTTGTATAGGTATGACCACCTCCGAGCATATTGGGAGTTACAAGTCAGTGGCATTGCTATTTTGGGGGTCGCAGTCTGAAAAGTTTGGGAACACCTAATCTAACTGATAGCTAAAAATCAGTAATACATCTTAATAGGAAATATGTAAAAGCAAACCTGTTTTTTTAGAAGATCTTGATATTATTAAACTAATTTGTATTATTAGGAATATTATAACAGGTAATACAGTTATATATAAAAACTTAAAATGGACCAAATTATGAATATAAATTGGAAAAAAGCTTGGCGCTCTTATGAAACATATTGATTAAATAATAAAGTAAAAGAAGTTACATTTAAATGTTTACATTATAGGTCGCTACAAGAAGGTTGCTGGTTCAAGCCCTAGCTGGCTCAGTTGGCATTTCTGTGTGGAGTTTGCATGTCCTCCTCGTGTTGGTGTGGGTTTCCTCCGGGTGCTCCAGTTTCACCCACTGTCCAAACACATGCACTATAGGGGAATTGGGTAACCTAAATTATCCGTAGTGTAAGTGTGTATGTCCTGTTCTGTCTAGGTTAGGGGTTGAGTGTTGGGCTAACAACCCACCTCATAAATATTAGATGTTACGAAACACCAACATGGTGTAGCTAAATATCAGCTTTAATATAAATGGCCCTGGGAGTAAGTGGGTAAGTATATATCCAGCTAAAGAGGTTTTAGAGAGATTTAATTTGGATATTAGATTATTCCTGTGATTTATGTTTCCATGAAACAATCTATTGTCCATGTGTTTGGTGATTGTATACAATTTAGCATTTTCTGTCATATTCAAGTTACAAAATGTAGATATTTGCATTTATTATGTATATATATGTATATATATATATATATATATATATATATATATATATATATATATATACATATATATATGGCACCTAACCCCACCCCTAACCCTAACAGTCATTGGGTGATGAGAAAATCATACTAATTTATCCGAATTAGATCGTACGAATTCATACGAATTAGCCACTAAATCCAAAAGTTACGAATTGCCATAAGATTGTGTTGCGAATGATGAAGATCCTGCTCTTGCTTTGATTCTTTCCACAAATTATTTACAACTTCGAAAATGCTCCATATAGAGTTGCTTTGAAATGGTAACAGTTGAGGGAATATTATTGTAAAAAATTATATATAATCATATACATCAATATAATTATGAATGTACATTAATCATGAGCACGAGCGTTTGCTCTCATATTATGGCTGTTCTGAACGCCTTTAATGTGTTGCACGAATGCGCGTCTGCAGTTATTCTCTCCCTGTTTGCAGGGCCGGTGCAGACTCTTTGGCCAGACATTTGCCAGATATTAATAATAATAATAATAACAACAACTAATACATAAATAAAAGCAAGAAAATAAGTCGTGATCACGATAAAACAAGAGAAAAAAATATTTTAATGCATGGCCTCTTAGGACTTCTGTAGTGGGCCAGATTAAAATGAAAACATTTGTTAAACAGCAACACAGTTTATATTTTGTTGTACTCATATTTCAGTATATGCATTTTTTGCGTAATTGAGCTCTACACTCTCAGAAATAAAGGGTACACGAGCTGTCACTGGGGTGGTTCCTTTTCAAAAGGTACAAATTTATACTTTCAAGGTCCATATTAATACCTCAAGGGTACATATTACTATCTAAAAAGTACAAAAGCGTTCCTCTTAAAATTTTTAGGTACTAATATATACTTCTGAGGTACCAATATGGACCCTTCAAGTACAAATTTGTCCCTTTTGAAAAGGTATCGCCCCAGTGACAGCTTGTGTGCCTTTATTTCTGAGTGTATAAGTTATTTGTAAAAAGTGCTGAATGATGATCTAAAGCATGATTGCAATCTTCTGCACTGCAGGACTGCTGATAAGAGAGAGGCCTGGGTACCAGAGATTATCTTTAACTTTTGCGATCAAACGACACCGGGGTGTTAAAACAGCCTCAAACGCACTGACTAATCAAGCAGACTTTATGGGGACAGCATAGCAGGAGGGACCATAGACATAAAATAATCCAGGCTAGATCAGGCCTCATAAAATTAGACCATGAACATAAAATTGATCCATGATTAAAACACTTAAAACTTGGCTGATAGTCAGTCTGAGCAACCCAGACTCTCAGGAATAAACATACTAAAGCTTTTAATGGGGTGATACCATTTTAAAAGATACATAAAAACTGTCCACTTTTGTACATAAAACATCCACTCGACAGCTTAAAAGGTGCATTTTTGTACTTTTTATAGTATTTTTTAGTCATCAAAATATGCCTTTGTTTGTTGTAAACACTCACCCTCTAGTGGTGAAAAATGCATACTGTGCCTTTAAATTGTGTAATGTAGGATTTAAGACCTACAGAAACCCTTTAGAAACATACATCAGATATTTTGGGAA
>CAIGQZ010014538.1:461308-478179 GCA_903798205.1 Danio tinwini
ATTCTTTTTTTAAATATTATATAATTTATTTTACTTTAAAATGTGACATTATTAATCCTTTTAAAAATATTATATAATTTATTTTACTTTACAAAGTGACAATTAATTCTTTAAAAAATCATATAATTTATTTTACTTGAAAATGTGACTATTTAAAAATGTGACATTATTAACATTGCTTTAACAATATTATATCATTTTACTTTCCTTTACAAATGTGACAATTTTAAAATGACATTATCAACTTTTCTTTCAAAAAGTGACATTATTTGGACCTTTGACACAATACACTCAAAAGAAAGTATTAAAGTAAAAAAAACTACAAAAAAGTACACCTTTTTACCTTATTTACCGCTAAAGGATTCATATTAATATTTTAAAGAGACATATGAATCCCTACAAGCTTTGCATTAGTAACTTTAAAGAAAGGTAATTAACAATAATATTGTTAAATGTTAACTATTTACTACAGCCACACTTGGTCCAAAACTAGCTTGTCAATACATTTAAGTTATACATAATGTGCATCGATGGATTTGCTCTTCAGTGTTTGGACTCTCAGTAGTGATCATTAAACCACACTGAATTGAGCTAAACTGAACTTAAACACTGAAAACTGAACTGACACTGTTTTAATTTACTATAATATTCCATGTGAAGCTGCTTTGACACAATCTACATTGTAAAAGCGCTCTAGAAATAAAGGTGAATTGAAATTGAATTAAGCACGAATGTTACCAATTTATATAGTTGTTTTATGATTTTATGTTTATAAGTAAATTACAACCCTGAGATAAAACATATTTTATTTTAATTTATTCTGTATTTTGTAATTTTATTAATATACTGCTATAACAACTTTTTTTAACATCCCATCTTAGTTTACAAAACAGATATTATAAAAAAAAAATTAAATACGTTTTTAGAAATCCCAAATTAGTCAAAAAAAAGCAAACATCATTTAATTAAACAACATTTAATTCAATTACACAAACAACACCTACTGTCAACTATTAAATATTTCCTATTTTGTACCATTCTCAAAAAATGTAAGAAGTGTGATTGTGTCAGTGAGTTTACCTGGCTTCTGATCTGGTTACTGTATATTCAAACCACAGGATGTTGGGAATGAGACTTGTATCTCTCACCAGGAAAAACTCTGAGATCGGCCTGAGTTATAAATAAATAAACAACAGTCAGTGAAAAAGTGCCTTTGATTTATTCAGAGTTATATCCTTTGTTTATGAACACCCATGTGTGTGTGTTTGTAATTTTACCAGGCTGCTATCTTGGGAAAGAGTGGCGTTAGCACCTCCTGGGTGATAAAAAACCAGACCAGGCCCATCACAAGCCCGGCCACGCCCCCATAAATCACCTGACTCCAGGTGTGGTACAGAAGGTAAACTCTATGAACACACACACACACACAAAACAACAAACATAGCATTCAGTTTTTTGTACAGACACAAAAAACATCAGTAATGCATAAAGATTGATCTAAAAAGGTCCTGTGCTAGAGGTGTGTGATACTGACAGAAAAAATATATACACAACTGAAGTCAGAGTTATTAACCCTCCTGTATATTTTCCCCCAATTTGTGTTTAACGGAAATTTTTTTCCAACACATTTCTAAACATAATAGTTGTACATCTTGATTAATTATTATTATGTATATTTTTTACAATGGTTATTAAAAATACAGCAGTGTGTGTTTTAGTGCAATTGAAGGCTGTCATGGATATTAAAAAAATGGCACATTCATTTTAAAATGAAGCAAGTGTCTAAATGAAAAAACTGAAAATATTGTGTATAAAATGCAACTCAATCCCCCAGTTTCACAAACAAGGTAAAAGGCTAGTCTTGAATTAAATTGCATGTTTGAGCTCTCTCAACTGAAAATAACTTAGAGTGAGATGTCTTAAAATAATGCAGTGTCATTTTTCATCTCCGATGCACACCAGTAATGTATTTTTCTAAGGCCATTTTTATAAATGTGGCATAAATAGCCTAATTAAACTAAGGCCTAGTCCTGGCTTAAGCTAAGCCTGGTTTGTAAAACTGGGCCATTATGAGTTAATATTAGACCTGCTAAAGGAAAGTGAGTGAGTTATGTTTGACACTTTATAGCTCAGTAAAATAATAAATAGAACTATTGCTACTAATAATCTATCAGGCTTATGAATAATAATTAGAATGTCTGCATTCGCTCCAACTGATTTGCTAGAGTGCAGAATTTATATACACAATACATTTATTCATTCATTCATTCATTCATTTTCCTGTGGCTTATTCATCAGGGGTCACCAAAGCGGAATGAACCGCTGACTTTTCCAGTGTATGTTTTACACAGCGGATGAACTTCCAGATGCAAGCCAGTACTGGCAAGCACCTATACACTCTCACATTCACACACACACTTAGGCCCGATCCCAATTCTACCCCTTAGTCCTTCCCCATACCCCTCGTTTAACGGGGTATATACGCTAAAATAAAAAACGCTAAATTTCGCAATCCATAATCCCTAATAATAACTCCTGTACAGCAGTCCCACAACATTCTGACACTCGATGACACTCGAACACCCTGTCAGAAAAGTCTAGTGGCTGAGAATGAGCTTTTTACGGTGTCTGCTATAATGTTAATGTTGTTTTTGGTGTGTTTACATGGATGAATATGGCCACTGTGTAAAAGCACAGTATAGTTGCGATCTTATTGCCACATTAGATCGTGATGATAATGTAATATATGCCTTCAGTGATTTCCTGAAGATAAATACCACAAAAACAACACAACTGGAATAACTTCAGCAGTCGCAATGGTCTGATCTCATATGAAGCATCAGATCGTGATGACATATAATGACGTGTGCAGGTGCTGTAGTGCTGTCCCAATTCTCAGGGGTAAATTATGAAGCCCTTCCCCTTCACACTCGGTTTTAAGGGGGAAGGGGTACAAAAATAGAATAGGGATTGGGCCTTATACACTTTGGCCAATTTAGTTTATTCAATTCACCTATAGCGCATGTGTTTGGACTGTGGGGGAAACCGGAGCACCCGGAGGAAACCCACACCAACACGGGGAGAACATTCAAACTCCACACACAAATGCCAAATGGCCCAGCTGGAATGCGAACCAGCGTTGTTCTTCCTGTGAGGCCACAGTGCTAACCACTGAGCCACCGTGCCACCCTGCATACTTATATCTGAAATTTCTTGCATAACAGCATGTTAAATACTCCTTACAAAGAAATAAAAACTAATGTATGTACATAAAAAAACTATTCATTTTACACAGACCTTATGCAGCTCCAATGTACATAGCTCAGTTTGTCCAAACACGGTAATACGGCTTTAATGGAGAAGTATTAGCAGCATTAAAAAAAATGAAATAGCTGACATGAGGAAAGCACGTTGATTACAAGTTGTGAATTTCAGTTTTGCTAACTTACCAAACCCTACCTGTTCATTTACACAACATAAATTAACAGGCATAAATTTTGGGGTTGTAAAAATACATTGTAATATAATTAAGAAAATTAATAAATAAATAAATAAATAACTAAATGAAAGTGCGTTGATCATCAGTGCATCACTGATGTAAATGACTATATTAACTTATGTTTCTTCGCAGAGTCAGCTTATTATTTTAATAAGATGTAATAAGGTAACAGTGCCAAATATTGGCCTGGCATATGTAGTGACAGTGTTTTTGGCTGTTTCGTAGATACGTACAAACTCAAAAACAATATTTTTTAAAAACATGTTGTGTAGACTTGAAATTCTCCAAAACACAAGAGAAAACTCATTTGTTTGTGGCTCAATCGTTGTCTTGTAAACAAAGCTTTAATCTTCAATCAAAATAACTCTGACCCCCATCCATCTGATTGGTGTTTAGTGGTTTGAAGGCGGGATCAACCGGTCACTCACAGGAGATCCTCCAATAGGAAATCTCAATTATTCAAACTACTCGCCGTAAATAAAAACAAATCCCATGTGAGTTTTTCTCACTCAAAAAGCTAGATAACTTGAATTTGTGGAGTAATTGAAAAGGAAAAATATTCTCAACTTCAGTTTCCTGCTGATTTAAATAAAACACAAACATTACCTGCTGTATGAAACGGACAGCGCCACGGCCAGTAGCATGATGGACAGTATATGCCGCCATAACAATTCAACACACCGGGCGTTGTTAGTCTGATGCATTCTGGGGGAAAAGACAAGTCAAATCAGACACATTATTAACAAATAAAACATGGCATTCAAATCAGCATATTCAAAGGATTTCTGAAAGATCATGTTAGACTAAAGACTGCAGTAATGATGCCTAAAGTTCAGCTAAATTACATTTTTAAATATTATAGCTATTATAAACTGCAATATTCCACAACACTACTGCTTTCACAATACATTTGGTTAAATAAATGCAGATGTTATAAGGCTTCTTTCAAATTAATAAAAAACAAACATGTAATAATTTAGTCAAAGCCATTAGCCCTCATGTGAAATTTAAATTATTTAAAAATAAATATTCAAAAATGTTAACAGAGTAAATTAAAGGTGCTGTAAGTTTTGGACTCTTCTAAAGCATAGAAATACCATAATATGTTTGCAGATATTTAAGAAACATGCTAAGTGAACATTCTTGTTTATCTGAAAAACAATGCTGAAGTCAGATATTCTGCTTTGAAAATGTGCGTTACGTGCCAGAACATCAGTCTTTGTTTTATTCATTTAACCTGCCCAATTATATTTTATTTATATATTAATTCATTCATTCATTCAGAAAGGCTCTCAAAGCATGCAACCATGACCGAAATGCGGCCTCCGGTGGACAGTAGCAGACTCTGAAATGAAACACAGATTCAGAGTTCCACATGAGGTTATTAATTAGCAAATAGTATAAATACACATTACGAACGTAAACATTTTGTTACAGTGCATTGCATGTTACAGTGTACCTGTGTCCTAACAATACACTATGTGACGAGATTTGCACGAGACGAAACATGACAGAAATTTAAATACAGCCATTCAGAAGCACAGAATAGTCCACTTACTGCCCTCCAGCTAAATGGTAAGATTTATAATCTAATTAATACATATTAAACCTCTTTAACATTATTAAATGTAGATGCTGAATCACTGATATGCGTTGATTTGCACTGAGTCACAGTCCTAAAGTTCAATTTAAAGTGGTTTATTTTATTGTCAAGATCTGAGGTGAACTATCTGCTGCTGCTTTCAGTTGTATGGCAATACATGTCATGTAAAATGGCATTCAAACTCACATTATTAGCATTTAACACTGAGTAAAGCACATGAGGGTTACCTGAGGTGATCATTGTCAGTTTTCTGCTGTTCATCTGTGAGAAATAGAAGCTGTTTCTAAAATATAAATTTCAGGTGTTGGTTAGAACAAAAAACTCCTTTTAATATGGAGAATATTCTTTCTATCGTGTGTCGTTGCTTTTATAAAGAGCACGATTTTAATCAGCCTTTAGGCTCGATCGTCAGACTTGCTCTTGTTGGTCCTCAATCTGGCAACCTGTGCTTGCGTTTGTTTTGATGCAGGAATGCAACACCACTGGTTGTCAAACTTACATACTGCAGCTTTAGGCCCGTTTCCACTGACTGGTACAGTACGGTACGGGTCACCTTCATCAGGCTTGCATTTCCACTGCCTAAAAGGTACTTTTTCACCCTTGTGGTGGGCGTGGTCTACGGCAGAAAGTTTCAGTTGACGTCATTCTCGCTCGAGGAAGTCTTGCTCAAAGTAAAGCTGTATGGGTCGTTCAAATATATGAGAATCACTTCTCACAAAACAGATGCTTCATACACATAGATACTTGTGTATGAAAGGATCGGATGTCAGAAGCACCTCAATAATCATGCACACGTTATTATCATCAGCTCAAGAAGTTCGTTATATCAAATATAGACATGCACACGAGCAATCGCGAGCTCACTGGAGAAAGTGCAACTGCTCGCACTTTCAGACGGCCTCGTTAAACAAAAACAGGACACGGCAGATTTTATTCTGCTTAGCTTTGTGGCTGTTCATCAAGACAATGACAAGGTTTGCCTGAGCATTATATGCATACAGTATTAAGATATAATGTCTCGGCTGTGTATTTAACAATGGCGGTTTCTTTGTCTTTATTCTTCTGCTTGTGTATGTGCGAGGGATGCTTCTCTGTAAACCAATAGCGCTCAGCTGCGCGTCTAGCCTGTTTGCCGTGCTAGGTACCCTTTGCAAAGAGTGCCCAAAAAGTGGTACGGTACGGTTCGCTTTTAGGTACTTTTTGTCTAAGTAGAAAAAAATAATAATAATAAAAAAAATTTAAACACTTGATTTTAGAGATAATAATGTAGACTTCAATTTTAAATATATTACAGTATATAAATAATATAAAATATTTAAACATTTCTTAAAAAAAATTTCTTGATTGGCTACAGAACAAAACAAATTCTTAAAAGCTAATAATTTTGACCCTAAAATAGTTTTAAAGTTGTTTTCTTACCAGCAAAACTAAAATAAATAAGGCTTTCTCCAAAAAAAAAAAAAAATTATAGAAAATATTCTGAAATTGTCTTTGCTCCGTTAAACATCACTTGAGAAATATTTGAAAAAGAATAAATTTCACAGGAGGGCTAATCATTTTGTCGTCAACTATGTACAAATAATTACACAATTTCTGTTTAATTTTTAAAACAGTAATAAAACACAATCTTTATCTTGTCTACATTGTTGTAGTGAAAGCGTATAAATAAAAATGCCTTACCTTAAATAAAGAAAAAGAAAAAAGTATACAACAAAAAACCAGATGAACTGCGAGTGACTGGAGGGCATCCCGTACTCTGTCGTGACTGAACTGTGACCTGTTAGAGAGACAAATCAGCAATTCACAAAACTTTAGAGACGTGCACAAGCTACTGGCAAATCTGGTAGTAGGTATGCACCAACATATAAACAAAATATAACAATATAAACAAAACTATATAAACAAAAATTCTAACTATATAAATAAATTATACTTATTCAAAAATAAAATGGTAACATTCAGCGGGGGAAATAAGTATTGAACACGTTACCATTTTTCTCAGAAAACTTATTTTTAAAGGTGCTGTTGACTTGAAATTTTCACCAGATGTTGATAACAACCAAAGAAATCCATATATGCAACAAAAAAACTAATCTAATTCATTTACAAATTAAGGTTATGTGTAATAAAATGAAATGAAGGGATAAAGTATTGAACACATGAAGAAAGGAAGGTGTAGGAAGGCAGTGAACCCCACAGACACCCTGTTTTTATTATAAGACATCTTAACTATAAACAAGTTCAATGCATGTGGCTGATTTGACCGAGCTTAATACCTAGGCTGGAAACTAAAAGGTCACAGGCAAAAACCAGGATTAGTCCATGAGTGGTGTATTGTGTTTCTGAACACGGTCTTGTTTAGCCAGAATTGTGTCTATTGCCATGAAGTCTGGTCCAGTTTTGCAGAATACCCTTTCCAAGAACCTCCTACTCAGACCGTCTGGCCGACATGTAAATCAACAAAGCAGTTTATCCTGTTTTTGCATCACGTTTTCTGGCAGAAAAAGCAGTAGTAGATTGTGTGCAACGTACACTCACTGGCCACTTTATTAGGTATGCCTTACTAGTACCGGGTTGGACCCGCATTTGCCCTCCAAACTGCCTTAATCCTTTGTGGCATAGATTCAGCAAGGTACTGGAAAGATTCCTCAGAGATTTTGGTCCATATTGACATGATAGCATCACGCAGTTGCTGCAGATTTGTCGGCTGCACATCCATTATGCAAATCTCCTGTTCCACCACATCCCAATGGTGCTCTATTGGATTGAGATCTGGTAACTGTGGAGGCCATTTGAATCATTGTCATGTTCAAGAAACCAGTCTGAGATGACTCACGCTTTATGACATGGCGCGTTATCCTGCTGGAAGTAGTAATCAGAAGATGGGTACACTGTGGTCATAAAAGGATGGACATGGTCAGCAACAATACTCAGGTAGGCTGTGGCATTGACATGATGCTCAATTGGTACTAATGGGTCTAAAGCGTGGCAAGAAAATATCACCCACACCATTACACCACCACCACCAGCATGAACCATTGATACAAGGCAGGATGGATCTATCCTTTCATGCTGTTGACACCAAATTCTGACCCTACCATCTGAATGTCGCAGCAGAAATTGAGACTCATCAGACCAGGCAACGTTTTTCCAATCTTCTATCGTCCAATTTTGGTGAGCCTGTGTAAAATGTAGCCTCAGTTTGCTGTTCTTAGCTGACAGGAGTGGCACACGTTGTGGTCTTCTGCTGCTGTAGCCCATCCGCCTTAAGGTTGGGCGTGTTGTGCTTTTAGAGATGCTCTTCTGCAGACCTTGGTTGTAACGAGTGGTTACTGTTGCCTTTCTATCAGCTGGAACCAGTCTGGCCATTCTCCTCTGACCTCTGGCATCAACAAGGCATTTGTGCCCACATGAGTTTTACTCATGTCAGTTATTTAGACAGCTTATAACTTGTTGTATCCAACAAAATAGAGCAGGATGTAATATGGGGAACTCACCTCCGCACGGCCGAGGCTCCTGTAGGATGTGTTTAAGCAGCCAGTTTAAGCCCTCATTCATGATCAAACCCCCGAAAAACGAGATCTGAGAGGAAGATCAAAGACAAAAGATGAAAAGTATAATATGGCTCATTTCCACTGAGAGGTACAGTATGGTTCGGTAGTTTATTTGCATTATTCATGTTTGAATGCCACATGAACCAGAAGCTACGACTGTTTGTTTTTTTTCATATTGTGAGAAACTGAATATTAAATGAGATCATGGGCATGGCTTGTTTTTTCTACGGCAAGCTAATGTATATAGTAAAGTAGGCATTTCATTCTAAAAATGGGATAGATTTGGGGAGAGTTATTGCAACCTTAAAGACTTCTCTTCTTTACCATTTCTGTTTGTTGTTAAAACAGACAGCTGGAGAGGCGTGGTTAAGTATGTTAGCCACGCCCAATACTTCAGACAGACCTAATCTGAGAATTTAACTGAAAACAAACAGGAAGTGCATCAATTTTATATTATAGGATAAACTGTTTTTTTTTAATTACATGCACAGATAAATTGTTCACCGCAAAACTAGCAATAGGAGCTATCAAAATCAATATGGTTAGTTTTAATTTCATTTGTACTTTATTAATCATGCATCGTACAAAAAAAAACATATTATAAAGTCATATTCATATTATAAAGTCATATATTCAGTCATATTAGATCTTTTAATTTGATCAATGATAAATATTCTAAAATTCCTCCAAAAGACACTTTTCACTTTAAAAATTTTTGTGTTGTTTCACATTTAAATAAACACGCAAATAAACGTGAAAGTATCTTAAGTTTGTGGTAGCCACAAACCTTATTTAAGGGATTTAACTAAAATCCCACTCAAAAAACCCATTGACTTTGGGACGAGGGAACTGGAAATGCTAAAAATCTAACTCGCTTTCAGGTTTTTGCATACAAATCGACGTCATAGTTCCTCCACTCTATACCATACTGGTTTATGACGTCAAGTGACTTACCGTATGCAGTTCTCGCTTAAAGACGATCAGAGTGACAAATCCGACGAGGATCGCGATGGGCAGCAGGCTCATGTAGGCCAATACCTGCCCCGTCAGATCACCTGGACAGTAAAAAAAGGAAGATTTTATTTAAGCACCAGCTCACATTATATGACAAAACACTTGTGGTAAACACTCGTGGTCAAGACTGTGCTCAGGGTCGTTTGCGGAGTGTGTTTTTTTTAACATAAAAATGTAAAAGTTGTTTATTTTTTTAAATAATCTTATTATGCTTCTCAGCAATTCCATGTAAATGTTAACCTTTCCATTAGGGCTGCACAATATATTGTTTTAGCATCGATATCGCAATGTGTGAATGTGCAATATTCACTTCGCAGGATCTGTTAATATGTGGAGTCAGAATTATAGTTGACCAGGTACACTTGTGGAGTCATTTCAGTTTAACGATAAAAATTAGAACGTTTATTTAGTTGTGTGTGTTTTAAAGGCCACCTATGATGAAAATCATCTTTTGTAAGCTGTCTGGACAGAACTGTGAGTAGGTATAGTGTGTCCACTGTCATATTGGAGTGAAATAAACACATCATGTCTCTTTTTTTAAATTTACTGACATTACAATAGGATCCAAATCCCAGTGATTTTGAGGCCCACTGTAACGTAACGTAGGAGTGCGGTTGTCCCCGCCAACCGAATTGACTTACAGGTGTCATGTCTCCATAATAACATGTATACACATATCCACAGAGCATTTTTTGCAAAGAAACTGGGATTAAAACATATATTAGAACTTTATGTGATCAGCTGCACCTCAATAATTAATTTAATAAGTTTAAAACGTTTCTAAAACGTTAGCATATTAGTAATGAAGACAGTAAAATCACTATGTAATTCTTAATTTGTCAGTAAACACACACATGTATAGAATTTGTGTGACTCATTTCAGAAAGGCTTGAATCTCCACCACAAATACATCAAATAAACGTACTTGGTATTTTTGACTAGTGACCTTATTTCAGCTTCATCCGAGTTTGTCTCTATCACTAGCTATGTTTCCATCCACCTATTTTCATGCGCATTTTGCTCATGCATGATGTGCATAAATTTCGAAAATGCGCATAAAAAACATATGCGCATAACTGAGTAGGATAAACTTTTTATTCGATAAGAAAAGATGCGCATAAACTACAATGGAAACACTTTTGCCGCACAAATTCCAGTGTGCTCATTAAAAAAGGTCATGTGATTTTGTTATAAGAGATCATGTGATGATAAAAATGTGTGTGAATGGACAAACCAGCAGGCTGAGCACATTATAAACCATCTGAAATGTTGTTTTGGTCATTCTAAAATGTCTTACCGTTTAAGTATTAGTGTTATTATATTATTAATGACCTCCAGAATCAAGAGCGTCTGTGCTCCGCACCTGACACCTTCAAACGCCACCGCGAGTTCACTGCGTGTCAGAATTGCCTTATGAGGCTCAAGTCATTTATTAGATGAAGAAAAGATTGACGCAGCTTCTCCTACTGCAGCAAATTAATCAGGAAATGACGATTTTGTTCGCTTTGACACGTTGGATGGAAACGCAGCTTTATTTGCAAGTCTTTTATGCGATATACCAGTTTTGCGCATAAAGTTCATTCGCATTTTTGGATGGAAACATAGCTGTTTACCTGATGTAATGCATGAGAAGCAGACACGCACGTCGGAGCAGCATCATTTTGATTTAAAGCCACAGGCTGCATAGTCTTCAGACACTTGAAATTAGCAGATTCTACATTATATAATGCATAATCTGATGGGTATTTTGAGCTAAAACCTTACAATACATTCTAAAGACACCAACGTCTTATCTTAGATCTTGTAAAAGAGGTAAAATAGGTGTCCTTTAAGGCCTGTGACTGTGTAAGCATTTTAAATGAGTTTAAAGCATTTGAGCACAAGGAATTACTTCATTTCATAGCTTTAACAAAAGTTAAATTTATTTAATAACGCATACAATGAAGACTACACAACTTTATTGTTCGTTTGATTATTTTATTTCTGTACCGGAATACTGTTAAGACTCCATTTATACCATTGCTCTATTCTATTTATCTATGCTAGCAATTAGTCTATTATATTTTCTGCAGAGAGGCTGCACTGTCGCCTCAAAGCAAGAAGGTTGCTGGTTCAAGTCCTGACTGGGCCAGTTGGCATTTCTGTGCACTGGGTGCACTGTACGTGGGTTTTCTTTCGGGTGCACCGGTTTGCCCCAGAGTCTAAAGACATGCGCTATACGTGAATTGAGTAAACTAAATTGGCCGTAGTGTATGAGTGTGTGACTGAGTGCGTTTCCCAGTACTGGGTTGCAGCTGGACCGCATCCACTGCGCAAAGCATATGCTAGAATAGTTGCTGGTTTATTCCACTGTCGTTACCTCTCAGAAATAAGGGACTAAGCTGAAGGAAAATGAATGAATGAATTTTCTGCAGATGAACTGCTCTACAAAATCTTCCTGTTCAATAAAAATGTATTAATTATTTCAGCTAACTAGCTAGCTATTCTAGTTGATGGGTAAAATATGGCAATATAAGGGTGCTTTCACACATAGACTTTTGTTCCAGAACCTGGTGCGTTTGCCCAGTTAGCCCGGTTCGTTTGGCATATGTGAACAGGGCAATCACGCTCAGATCCGCGCCAAAGCAATCGCTCAGCGACCACATGAATGAGGTGGTCTCGGCTCGATTGAAACGAACTCTGGAGTGGATTGATTGTGGTGAGAAAGCAATACGATCCAAGCCCGGCTATATCACAGTGTTTTATGAATATGTAATAGGCATACGGCTATATGAAGAGAGAATTATGAGTAGGGCGGGAGATCATTCCAGACATCCCAAGTCTCACGGAAGTTCCGGGAGTCTCCCGCAAATGCACAGAGACGAGTGATGCCCGCAAACGAGTGATAATCTCCCGGAAATCACGTGTCTCCCTCCCGGTCCTCAAAATACGTTGCGCACCCTTCTCATCACCCCTCCCCACCACATCCCTCTTCGCTCTTCAGACATGTCACGCGCACACTGTCAAACACCACCAAACCACCCCCGACAGCTGAGCGGGACTCTGCAAAATAAACCGTGAAACTCTGACCAATGTGAGGAGAGTTTACTCACACGTGACTTGTTTTAGCTATTTTGGTCCATTTAGAAACTTTGCCGTGTGAAAGCAAACCGCACCAAGAACAAAGAGCAACAATGGAACCATTTGTTCTGAAACAGGGATTAAAATTAATCGATTCACAGGTGTGAAAGCACCCTAAATCGCAGAAAATAAAAATATTGCAATGTACTTTTTTTTCCAATATCATGCTGCCCTACTTGCCATGAAAAAAAAATGGCTAAACCCTTTCCATGTTTTTTGTTTAGGCTAGTATTTTACAGTACTGTACTTTACGAATACTCAAAAAACATCTGTCAAGAGTATGGGATAGTTATATTTTTCTTGTCAATAGTAGTACTCTTTAGTAAAAACTGTAAATAGAAAATTGAGAATACCTTTCTCTAAATTTAAACACACACATGTATATAAAAGCATTTTAATTACAAGTAAAATATAACAGCTCATTCAAGAATCATGATGATATAAAAACCATAACCTGTAGGTCAAATCTAATGGCCAGAGAGAGCGTGGGGAATAGAAATTAACTCTACTAAAGATTAATCCATGCATAGCAAAGAAATTCAGGAGAACGGTCTTAGACTGCATTTAAAAACATCCCCTGAGCATAAAGCATTAAAAGTGGGCCATTTCACAAGCAGTAGAGAACTGTTTATGACACATAAAATGCATATAAAAAGGTTAATTATGTCAACACTGCATCAGGTAAACTGTAGTATTAGGATCGTGTGGATTTACTATGACATGTTTAATCACATGGACGACAATTTAAAATGCAAACATCAAAATATGATAGTGACAGAAGTTTAAACAAGCAAGATGCCATACATCTATACATATAAATCACAGCATATTTAGAACAAGAATCATTTGAAGACACGTTAAAAGATTCTATTTAAAGGGCACCTATAATGAAAATCTACTTTTGTAGGCTGTTTGGACAGGACTGTGTAGGTATAGTGTGTCCAGTGTCACATTGAGGTAATATAAACCCAACTAGTCTCTTTTTTTTATTTCCTGACATTAAAATAGGACCCAAATCCCAGTGATTTTGAGGCCTACCACAACATGACGTAGGCGTGCGGTTTTCCCTGCCCACCAAATTAATTGACAGGCGCCATGTCTCCATAATAAAATATATACACACGTCCACAGTACATTTTTTGCAAAGAAACTGGGATTAAAGTACTCTCTGTGAATTTTAAAAGTTCGATAAGTTTTTTACAACAGAGCATGTTAGTGATAAAGACAGTAAAATCGCGATGTAATTCTTTACTGATTTAATCACCACGGCCACATGGTGTCAGTAAATTGTCACCTTACCGTACGTTCACACCGAAAGCAGCAAGAGCGTCAAAGTAGCCGGAAGTCATTCATTTTCAATGGGAGCCGGCAGCGATAAGCGGCAAGGAGCAGCGCGGCGCGTCTTCGCCGGTGTGGGCGTCGAGGAGAGTTGAAATCAAGTCAACTTTATGGTAATGAGCTGTGACGCCGTTCGGCGGCAAGCAATGAGAATGTAGAAGTCCACCGCTTGAGAGGAGTCCAGAGAACTTTGGTTCCGACCACAATTGTTCCCAAGAGTTTTAATATTACGGTCGCCAGATTTCTAATTATTTGCAATGTTTTTCTTACAGGAACAAACATTAAAAAGTTACTGGCGAGTTACTGATGTGCATCAATGTTATATATTTTTTTTCTTTAAAAAAGCGGGAATCTCATGCGACAATACAAAACTGTATGCTTCAGAATATTTCAGGCATATGGACACATAGGATAATTAAGTGGAGCAAAGCCACACCACATGCAACTAGATCTTCCGTAGTTAAATGAATTTGATAATAAATGTGCAACATCTTCACGCTAGAAAGCATGTTTTATGCGGGAATGTAACTGATTTGCTGATATGCTGTAACGGCTCTTTTAAATAAGAGATCAATGTAGCGAATTTTGACGCACTCGCCGCCGGAGCTGAAGGCAGACAGCGTCGTCGACAGGGCGGCCAGAGCGACCTTTGACGCTCTCGCTGCTTTCGGTGTGAACGTACAGTTAGAATTATAAGGTTCTACATGACATTTTTGTCAAAATTTTGTTATTGCCATATTCTTATTAAAAGACAACTTATTTACATTATGAGATGTTTTTTTAGAAGTTGTTTACATTTGAAGACATTTTACTTTAAAAACAAATGTTACACACATACCGTTTACCATGGAATGCCAAAACTTTGAAGCTTAATATCTCAAAATCATTCAGAACCTTATAATTTCAAGGTGACAAAATGCTTGTGTGTGTGTGTGTACTGCTTTGTGTGAGACTCATCATTTCAGAAAGGCTTGAATAAACTCTACCTCAAATGAAATAAACTTACTTGGTATTTTTGACTAATGAGCTGTATTTCAGCTTTATCCGAGTCCGTCTCTGTCACTGTGCTGTTTATCTGATATAAAGCATAATGAGAAGCAGATGCATTTGGGAACGGTGGGCGTATCTTAAGCAGCTCATTTAGATTTAAAGCCACAGGCTACAAAAACATCTACACTACACTCAGACACCAAAATGGGCAGACTCTGGAGGCCTTAATAAATGATCTGATGGGTATTTTGAGCTAAAACTTTACAGACACATTCTGGAGACACCAAAGGCTTATCTTACATCTTGTAAAAGGTGTAAAATTGGTGCCCTTTAAAGCACACAAGATTGTCATTTTAAATCGGTATACTCCACCACTGTAATTCACACTAGATTTTACCAATGCGACAGCTAGATGTTAACACTTTTGAATATAATTGTGTATTATGCTTACTTATTGTGTTATATACTTTCACAATCACACGTCAGAACAAAGTATGCAGTCTCATTTTACATAATATATAAAACTACAATAATGTTTTAACTATTAAGTAGACAAATGCCTGCATCACATTCACTTCTGCAAAAATTGTCAAAATAGGACATCTCGTATCTGACCTATTTGCAAACCTGCACATTCAGACAAAGTTAACGTTTGCATGTTTTACACCATGCATGACATTTTAATATGTTAGCACGTTAAACTAAAGCGACAGTAGCGTAAAACACGGAAGATAGTCGTGTTATTTTCCACATTCTGTGTTTGTTTGCCATTAGCGTTGCATATTTCCGACTTGCTCTGACATGCTCCAGATTTTTCGGGGGCAGTTTATATAGTTCCAAACCCAGGGAGACCCTCACGAACGACAGGACCCAGAAAGGGTGTGATGCAACCGGGAATGAACTGGATTAACCCACCAGAGCCACGAGTCTTTCCTTAAACTTAAAGCAGGACTTGGGGCTTATGTTCTTATATCAGGCGTACACACGTGCATTAAATACTAGTATTTATGATAGGGCTATCGATTCAAGCTTTCATTTGGATAAAGGGTAAAATAGTAACCCGTCAATATTAGTGAGAAAGTGAATCCCGGTGTAGTAGGGAGCGTACATGGCCATCGCGCATGCGCACTACGCAAACACACTATTTGGCAGCTGCCGTTTTGTACCCTGTGGAGCGCAGAATGCAGTGTGTAAAGCGAGCGCACTATTTGGCAACCCAACCCTGGTTGTGTCCATTCAGCTAAGCGATGTGTTACAGAAGCTACAGTGGGAATTTTATGGCGTACGATGATATGAACGGCTTCGCGGGGAAAACGACGATTAAAAAATTAGCTTACCAGCCGGATATTCTACGTGGGTTAAGGATATCGACCGCCATCGAGGTGGTGCCGAGCACTGCTCTTCCGACGCCATCTTACCCGGACACCGGGCATCGCTCGTCGACCAATCAGAATGAAGCGCCCCGACGCGTTCGCCCAATCACATTTGTCGGACGCTGCTACGGCGCGCGGCCATTCACCAAGCGCATTCTTAATAGAAAAAATCTGCACAGGAACAGGAGTCCAATCAGAGGCGCGCGGTGAAGGCAACGGGCCAATCAGAGCACGTTTGGCTGGACATATGAAAATTGCGTTTATTCAAATGAAAGAAGAAAAATTAAGTGAATGGGGAGATCCTCTTCAATTGATATCAGCTACTGTGTGAAGGCAGCGCCACACACACACACACACACACACACACACACACACACACA
>CAIGQZ010014538.1:519738-533737 GCA_903798205.1 Danio tinwini
CGCAGGCACGGACGCATGCAGACACACACACATGCATGCAGATGCACACATGTAGACGCACGCACGCATGGAAACGCACGCACGCAGAAGCACACACGCACGCATGCAGGCACGCACACAGACACGCACACATGCAGACGCGCACACACGCAGACTCAGGCAAGCATGCAGATGCACACGCTCAGACGCACGCACGCATACAGACATGTACACAGAAACGCACACACGGAGACGCACACACACATGCAGACACGCGTCTGGATGGGTCCGTGCCTGTGTGTGTGTCTGCAAGCGTGCGTGCGTGTCTGCGTGCATGTCTGCATGCACGCATGCAGATACACGCACACAGATGCACAAACACAGACGATGCACGCATGCATGCATACACGCACACATGCAGACACGCACGCAGACAGGCACACACGCAGACACGCACACACGCAGACATGCAGACGCAGACACGCACGCACACAGACACGCACGCACACATGCAGATGCACGCACGCAGACGCACACACGCAGACGCACGCATGCAATTGCACACATGCAGAAGCACAGGCACAACACCTCAAATACAGAAGCTCTTTTTAGATCCCTCAAAATCAATTTCTGGCCAAACAGATAGTCAGATAATGTGAAAAAAAAACATATTGGCTGGTAGTAATAGTGATGTTTACCTTAGCAAACAACATAATGAATGTAACGTGTAAATAATTAAGACAAAGTGGCTTCTCCTACCGCACTGAACTACATTTCTCTGTCTGATATTTGCCGCGGTTTATCAGGAAGTGACGATTTTGTTCTTTTTGACACAAACCGCTGATTTATTCGCAAATGTTTTACACAAAAATCTAACTCACATCTTTGAATGCAAACACAGCTATTGGCTCCTTTTTACAACATTCTCCATAAACTTTTAGCAGCACTTGAGGGCGGGTTTGTTTGTTTGTTTGTTTATTTATTGCCACATCAGCAACTTATGGCGATTTCATGGGAAGAATTATATATATAAAAACATATTACATAAGCAATTATAAGTCCAAGGCACAAAAAAAAAATTAAAAAGCCTTTATTGACATGGATATTATTTAAAAACACACTATTGTGCACTGCACCTATGCGTTTGGACAAAACTTGCCTTCATCAGGGTGAAAATCTCCTTATCCAAAGAGCACAGACACGGAAGTACTTTTTTGTTTGATTGAGTGTGAGTAAATGGTAAAAAATATTGATTTTTGTGTGCACAAAAATTGTTGTGTGTCCAACCGCGGTCCTGGAGGGCCAGTGTCCTGCAGATTTTAGCTCCAACCTGCCTCAATACACCTGCAAGGATGTTTCTAGAAAGCCTAGTAAAAGCTTAATTAGCTAGTCCAGGTGTGTCTGATTGGGATTGGAACTAAACTTTGCAGGACAGTGGCACTCCAGGAACGAGTTAGGACACCTCTGCTTTAGGCAGTGTATGATGTGACTCTGCTCACCTCTCTTGAGCGAGGCCGGTCGGCTGGATCTCAGCAGCTGTTCTGGGATCCCCACAGGTTTCTGTGCTTCTTTACCAAGCGTCTGCTTCCTCTTACGGCCGCGTCTCTTCAGCTGATGAGCCGTCAGAGCCAGAGCCACGCTGCCCAGCGCTGTGGCAAACAGCACCTTCTTCAGACTGGGACTCAACTTCAGCTGAGAGAAGATAGACTGACAGAAACACACAGAGACGTTTGTTTGTTTGTGTTAAACTCCATGCCAGCTTGTACGGACATTTTTTTTATGGCAAGTATACTGGAGATATAGATCATATAAAAACTTTACAATTTATTTTTAAAAACTGGATTCATTAAATTAAAATTGCTTCAAAAGAATAAACTGAATTAAAATAAATCTTCACAAGAATTAGAACCAACACAATCTGAAAAAACATGCTATGTTTTTTTATTCTTTTCAAATAGAGCATGTGGAAGGATCTCATGGATTAAAGTGAAAATTAAAATAATCTTTTTCAGGTGTTAGTTTCAGACTGTTAGTTTTAAGGATATCGATAAGCTAGTGTGCTCCAAAAGTGATAAAACTCGCGTTTAGAAAATATGAAACTGATATAAACATTTTGTAGTTTGTCACTTTCGCTTAAATCATTCATTCGTTCATTTTCTTTTCGGTTTAGTCCCTTTATTAATCTAAGGTCGCCACAGCGGAATGAACCGCCAACTTATCCAGCATATGTTTTACGCAGCGGATGCCCTTCCAGCCTCAACTCATCTCTGGGAAACATCCATACACACTCATTCACTCCAGACAATTTTACCTTACCCAATTCCCCAATAGCGTATGTGTTTGGACTTGTGGGGGAAACCGGAGCAGAGGAAACCCACACAAACATGGGAAGAACATGCAAACTTCACACAGAAATGCCAACTGGCCCAGCCGAGGCTCGAACCAGTGATCTTCTTGCTGTGAGGCGACAGCACTATCTACTGCGCCACCACGTCACACTCCGCTTAAATAAATAAACGATTTTTTTGAAGTCACCTCATACTTTAGTTTCTTATCCAGGTGGCTGGAATGCATTTTTAGGGCCCTGCTGTTCCTGATCCGGTTGGGTTAAGGAATAGGGTCATAATAAGGGGTCCTAATGCGGTAATGAAAACACGCAATATTTGTTGGCTAATTGCAACAGCAGTAGAAACCATTTCACATTTTTGGTGAAACAATTAAAACCGTAACCGAACAATTATTCGATAGTGACCAATTCTACAATGGGTAAAAACAATCAGGTCCCCCCAATTGGAAAATATGAAAAGTTTTTTTTATCAACACTGGGACTAATTTTAAGTTTTTTTTTTTAGAATTTAGATCCCATTCTCTTTGCCATTTGTTATTAATGTATGAACAAGTTGCTGTTTTTAGATCCAAAAGGACATTCTGGGTGAAAAAAAAACAAAAAAAAACAGTATCACGCTGTTTTGTAACTTTGCAATTATTAAGAAAAGCTTCATAAACCAGTGTCAAGAGATTTATTTGCATTCTTATAGAGATTAATCTGAAATCTGTTTAATCCCTGAGTTTCCAAACAATCCAAGTTATTTGTGTCACAGTAATGGCAATTCATTTATTACTTTTCTTTTTGGTTTAGTCCCTTTATTAATCTGGAGTTGCCACAGTGGAATGAACTGCCAACTTATCCAGCATATGTTTTACACAGCGGATGCCCTTCCAGCCGCAACCCAGTACTGGGAAACACCCATACACTACGGGCAACTTAGTTCATCCAATTCACTTATAGTGCATGTGTTTAGACTGAGGGGGAAACCGGAGCACCCGGAGGAAACCCACATTAACACAGGGAGAACATGCAAACTCCACACATAAATGCCAACTGACTCAGCTGGGACCTGATCAACCTTCTTGCTGTGAGGTGACAGTGCCAACCACTGAGCCACAGTGCCGCCCAACAATGGAAATAAAATAAAAGACAAAAGCTAAATAAACAAAAAAAGAAAGAAATGAACATTTGAAATCTGCCTAACTGATTATATAAGTTTTATTTACTATTCCAGTTACATTCAGAATAGATTTTAAAGTATTATTACTTGTCTATAAATCACTAAATGGCCTAGGACCTCAATACATTACAGATATGCTCACTGGATACAAACCTAATAGAACACTCAGATCTCTAGGATCATATAAACTAGAAATTCCAAGAGTTCAGTCAAAGCAGGGTGAATCGGCTTTCAGCTACTACGCCCCTCGCTGCTGGAATCAGCTCCCAGAAATGATCAGATGTACTCCAACATTAGGCACATTCAAATCCAGACTGAAAACACATCTGTTTAGCTGTGCCTTTACTGAATGAGCACTGTGCTGCGTCCAACAGATCGCACTATTGTTCTTTTCTTTTTATTCTTTTATAACCCATTTAACACATTTTTATCTGTTTTTAATCATTCTTATTATTTGCTTTTTTATTTTCTTATACTTGTCTTTTTATTCTTGTTTATGTAAAGCACTTTGAATTGCCACTCTGTATGAAATGTGCTATATAAATAAACTTGCCTTGCCTATTAAAATAAAACAATAGCTATAATTATTGTTAAACTATAACAATCATAAAAAAAAGAAAATATTAAAAGCAATTTAAAATATTTTTAAAAACAGTACAATAGTACAGGGAAAAAATGCTAAAATAGTAAGTACAAATATAAAACTGTGTAATGTAGGCATGGGCCAGTATAACTTTCTGACGGTATAACAGCCTTGGATAAAAATACCATGGTATCACGGTACTGTGATAACTGCAAAAACAACTACTTTTTCCCCCCCACTGAACACAACATATTTTATTTTAGGAACCTTTTATGATATTTTGGAGCTGTAACTATGTCATGCTAAATAACTCAAATCATTGATTCTGAAAGGAGGTTAAATGAAAACTCAGAGTATTTTAACCCTGAAATGAAAGAAACTCTGGGTTTTCCATGTCAAAATGGCAGGTTTGTCAAACTCGAGAAAGCAGGGTAAGTAAAGCCTGTTTCTGAAAGAGAGGTAATTTTAACTCAGAGTCAGCTACCGTGGTAACTTACTCCGTGAACCTAACCTGGTCAGGAGCAGGTTTTATTCTCTAAACTCTGAGTTTCTGTCAGTCTCCTCCACTTTTTTTAAAGACGAAGCTGTATTTCTCGCCTTAGCCTTACGTGTCCACCCACCTATTTTAATGCTCATTTTGGATATGTGCATAAAAACGATTAATGGAAACGTCATGATGCGCATAACTTTTTGAATATATGCATAAAAACATGAGCATAATAACTGAGTAGGATAAACTTTTATTCAATAAAGATGCTCATAAACTGCGATGAAAACCCTTTTACTGAACAAATTCCAGTATGTGCATTAAAAAAAGGTTTGTTATCAGATGATGATGAAAATGTGTGTGAATAGACAAACCAGCTGGCTGAGCACATTGTAAAACATCTGAAATATTGTTTTGGTTATTCTAAAACGCCTCAACCGTTTCAGTATTAATGTATATTATTAATGACCTCCAGAGTGTCTGGAGCGTGTCAAGAGCGTCTGTTCTCCGCGTCTCATGGCTTCAAACGCCACCACGTGTTCATTGTGTGTCAATTGTCTTCTGAGGCGCAAGTACATTTAGCCTATTAAATAAAGAAAAGACGCAGCTTCTTCTACCGCAGTAAATTCTGTTTTTACTGTTGATATTTGCCGCCAGATAATCAGGAAGTGAAGATTTTGTTGTCAATGATTTATTGGATAGAAACGCTGCTTTATTCGCACATATTTTATGCGTTATTCGAGTTTTGCATTTAAATTTTATTTATATTTTTGGATGGAAACATAGCTATTACCTATATTTCAGTCACACAAAGAACAAAGTCACGTACGAGAATGGATTGTCGTTTTTAATGAATAATTTGCTTAAATTCACTGACCTTCGACATGTGCTGTAACTAGATTAATGGGATTATTATTCGTTCTAAACAATATTTTTTAGTTCCTCTTACATTCTAAATGTCATATCAACCTCTATCACTTGATCAATAATAGAGGCTCAAGTGCACTTTTAAATCTTTTAAAACTGATCAACATGTATAGTGGGAACATGAGTAAACAAAATGTATAAACATCACACATTACATTACTTTTTTATTATATTTAAATATTTAAATTCGATGTAAAATTACGCATTAACTTGAGCAGCTATGTTCTCCCACACTAAGTGTCTCTGTCTCACTGATGCAGTGCTTTTTTTAAATATATGGTCATATTTGCTATAACTTTGCATGAGCACATCAAGTTCAGCAGGAGAAAGAAATGCTGGTCTCTTTTTTTCAGATGTTGCCATGGTCACTCATAATATCTGCGCTCCATTGATAATGTCTTTTAAAAGTCACGGTGTGCACGCTTAACTCTTAGTTGGTCTACTCAAAGCTGATTAACCCAACTCAGATCAGCTATTCTGAAACCGAAAACTCTTGAGTTTTTACGGTAAACCAACTCAGAGTTCAAGTTTAAACTCAGAGTTGGTTAAACCTCCTTACTGAAACAGTCCCCTGCTGTCTTCATTAGTTTCAATAACATAGATTTCTTTACAACACATTAAGAACACATCCAGCGGACAAAATGTGGCTTATTGAACTAAAAAATATTGCGCTGTAAGAAGAATTGCAACCCCAAACAATCAAAGCATAGTCTGATTTTGAGAAAATGTCTTATATAATAACTAGATAAATTAAAGCATACTGAAAGATAAATAATAATATAGTAGAGCTGTATAAAGGTCACTTCTCACCCCAGAGTTTTTCCTTTTCTTGTGTATTGTTACTTATTTATTTATTAAAATGTATTTTCATTTAATGCAAACCCTGGCTTTTATATACTTGTTGCTAGCTATGTATGCTGGCTTTGTTCTGCAATAAATAAATAATCACAAAAAAAACCCCTTAAATATACACCTTAGGTACAGTATAACAGAATATTTTTGCGTTTTTTATAAAACCTTGACTTTTACAAACCACGGTAAACCTTGAAACTGGTTATCGTCCAATGCCTAGTGTAATGACAGTGGCATATTATCACTTTTTAATATATTTTTTTGCTTTATTGAATGGAGTTTTGCCAATCCCCTCAAAATTAATTTCTGGTCAAACAGGTAGTCAGATAATGTGTATAAAAGAAAGTAGAAGTAAAATATTTGATGATAGTGATGTTTACTTGGCAAACAGCATAATGAATGATAAACAGAGAAACTTTCTTTTTAATGACAGCTGACAGTTTAAAGTCCAAGAACAATATCACAGCAGCTATTTTAAGTCAGATATATTAGCCCCGCTGTATATTTTTTCCCCAATTTCTGTTTAACGGAGAGAAGATCGGCACATTTCTAAACATAATAGTTTTAATAACTCATTTCTTTTATCTTTGCCATGATGACAGCACATTATATTTTACTAGATATTTCTCAAGATACTAGTATTCAGCTTAAAGTGACATTTAAAGGCTTAACTAGTTTAATTAGGTTAAAGTTATAGTAATTAGGCAAGTCATTGTATAACAATGGTTTGTTCTGTAGACAATCCAAAACAAATATTGTTTAAGGGGGCTAATATTCAATATTCAATAATCAAATAATAATCAAATTTGCAGATGACACCACAGTGATTGGTCTAATCAGCAACAATGATGAGACTGCCAACAGGGAGGAGATACAGCATCTGGCCGCGTGGTGCACCAACAATAATCTGCTCCTTAACACCGACAAGACCAAGGAGCTCATTGTGGGCTTCAGGAAGGGACGAACAGGCTCACATGATCCCATCCACATCAATGGGATGGCCGTCGAGCCTGTCTCATTCTTCAAGTTCCTGGGGACCCACATCTCCAAGGACCTTTCCTGGACCACTAACACCTCCAGCCTGGTCAAGAAGGCTCACCAGCGCCTATTTTTCTTAAGGCAACTTAAGAACCAGCTGCCATCAGCCGTCTTGGTGAACTTCTACCGCTGCACTATAGAAAGCATCCTGACGAACTGTGTCACAGTCTGGTATGGAAGCTGCTCTGTTGCGAAGCGTAAGGCACTGCAACGAGTGGTGAAAACTGCCCAACGCATCACAGGGACCACACTACCAGCCATAGAGGACATCCAGAGGAAACACTGTCTGCGCCGAGCACGCAGTATTCTTAAAGATTCCTCTCACCCTGCTCACAGACTGTTTTCTCTCCTGCCTTCTGGCAGGCGCTTCAGGCTCCCCCGGACAATAACCAGCAGACTAAAGAACAGCTTCTTCCCCAGAGCTGTCTCCCTTTTGAACTCTGCTCCCCACTGACTTTTTGCCCCCCTAATACACCCCCACTCTCCTCATAAATCCACTGACTTTTTGCCCCCCTAATACACCCCCCACTCTCCTCATAACTCAGACTCCTCATAATCACTGCACTACTTAACATTTGCACATTTAAAAATTGCACATATTCATTGCACTGATTCATTTATTTGAACTGTACACACCTACTGCACATGTACATTTGTAAATTATGTACACACCCACTGTACATATACATTTGTAATTATGTTTATCTATCTGCACACTTCTGATTATTAATAGCAACCTGTACATTTATCCATCTATTGTAAATCTGTTCATAGCTAATACAACCTGTATATAATGTTCATAGTACATCCATTTGTAAATATCACCATAGTTTTTCCATAACTGCACTTTATAACTTATACCTGTATCCTGCACTTGCTGCTATTGCACTCCTGGTTAGATCTAAACTGCATTTCGTTTCCTTGTACTTGTACATGTGTGATGACAATAAAGTTGAATTTAATCTAATCTAATCTAATAATGGGCTATATGCACACAGACTTTTAATTTTCAGCCAGGCAGCCAAAGAGCTTGCGGTGAACTGAATTTCCATTAAAAAATTGTCACATTTAAGATCTGATTTCTTTAAAAAATCAGTAGGGGTGTGATGAGACGCCTACTCCACGAGAACGAGACGAGATTTTTACACTATTTTAAAGAAATCCTTAATGATGAATATCAATGGAATAATAGATAAAAAAAGAAAAAAAGAAAAAAAAAAGAAAAAAAAGAACAAAAAGCAAAATTATTTAGGTGTTTTTTAATTAACTTGTAATGAATTCACTTCCATTTTTATGTATACATTTTCCATAATTATTCCCATAATTGTATGTATGCAATAGTTTTATATTAGTTTAAATTGAATTATATGCAATGAACATGCAAACACTGCAAAATATTTGTTAATATTTAAAAAGAAAATAGCAAACTCTACTGACAGGCTTTTCTCCTATAGCGTTTCAGAGTATTTACATTGCAGATCTTGATGGTCAATTCGGATTTTCTGACAGTGTCAGATTTTTTTTGATGACCTGCTTACATTAATCATCTTTTAAATGTGACTTATACACAATTGACTGCAATTACACAGCACACGGCAAAAGACGCAATGACCAGAAAAAAAAGAGCAGGCGCTGACTAACAGCTGATAATAAAGCGCTCTTTTTTTCTCCATTCCTGTATTTATTCAGTTCGCATGGTTTCATTTTTTTTTTCTTCTTGACGAGTTGTTTTGCTGTAGTTTATGACAAAAAACATTCTCATTTGGCCATTTTCTTTTAATCTAGGCCTTTTTAAACCAGTAGGCATCTTGATGTAATGTTCATGGCGTGATTTCTGCATGTGATGTATGCAACAGTATTACGTGGCGGATGGTGTGCTCTCTTTCACTCACAGCATAAATGTGTTTGGTAATGATGAAGGCGAGTGTGTTGAGTCTCCAGCAGTTCAGTATGTGTGTGCGCGCTTTAAGTTGTGTGTAGGTGCAGAGAATATTGTGTCCAACAGCTGTGTGGACTGTCCTATCGCAAAATGCGGCTAAAAGTCCTACACGATGGTAGCCTAATAGTTTGATTTGGGTGTTTACATATCTGTACTGCACTTCAATAATGCGACTTTCAGCACATCTAAAATGACATTCCATCCTGTGGTAATGTCCATGGTTAATTTGAGTGGCTATAGTTGCAGCCTCTGCTCGGACATGAATAACGCAGCAGCCCTTTGGCCGGTGAGAAAAAAAAAAAAGCGGTTACGTCACACCCGCCCGCCCAACCGAGTGACATGTGCAACACAGAGGCCAGCCTTACCAGGTGTGTGCAAAGCACTTGATTTGTGGTTTAAATTCAATCCTGCTTTCAATCTTCAAGGCTAATTTTATCCTCACGCTCCATCATGTTAACATCTATTCACAAGACAACTTTTCACCTCGACGAGAAATCTTGTTGTGATTTATTCTCGTGAGATCTCGTCCAATGAGATCTTGTCACACCCCTAAAAATCTGCGATCTTCACTGCCTGTTAGATATACGATATGAAGTGGGTCTCAGATCAGACAAGAAGCCCTGCATTTTGCAATATTCAGGACCAAGGTACAAGACATTCTATCAGAACTAATGGAAACTCAAATCCAATGCAACCCATTGCTTTTTCTCGTGCTGGACGATTCATCACTCTCCTTATCCATCAACCAAAGAAAGATTCTGTCAGTTAATCTGACTGCTGCAAAAAAACAATCTTGAAACTATGGCTAGATCCATCCAACTGATCTATCCTGGAGGCTCTATCTACTGGACATTATTAGTTTAGAATACACCACAGCCAAAATAAATGGTGCCAGTAAAAAAAAAAAAACTGTACAATTTTGGTTAAATATGAGACTGTATCAGATGTTTCAATCCTGATTTTGTACCTATTACTACAGTATTACTGTTATGCAATTTAATTTGTTTTGTTGGGTGGATCTCGGGCTTTGTTCAAAATCAAAATGTTCAGTAAAAAAAAATAAAATAAAAAAGAAGCCCTGCATTAAATTACATTTGCCCCCGCCATATCTTTAAAACATGTCAAGTTTATTTTACCCCAGTATTTTCACAAGAGTTTTTGCACTAGCCTGTTACTACTGACTAGTGATTACAACATTCTTTCTACAACAGTCTTTCATCTGGTTTACACTTGAACAACTGAATGAATGCTTAAGTCTGTTTAACTGAATGTGTTGCAATTAGGGATGCACTGATCCAAATACTTGGATTGGATATTGGTTCGATACTGAATATTTTTGCTGGATCAGGTATCGGCCAGCTGGTACCGATCCAAATCCGATTTTGTACATGTGCTATATTCTGTGTAATTTATAAGCCAACAAAAGCCACAAAGTTAGCCTGTTATAAGGCACTAGAAAGATGTCATGTAAGCCTACTATATCCCAAATGTTCTGAAGCCATTCTATAGTTTAATATGGTTCGTATGAATATTCATTCATTCATTTTCTACCACTTTTCCGGGGCCGGGTCGCGGGGGAAGCAGTCTTAGGAGAGCACCCCAGACTTCCCTCTCCCCAGACACTTCTTCCAACTCCTCCGGGGGAATCCCGAGGCCTTCCCAAGCCAGCCGAGAGACATAGTCCCTCCAGCATGTCCTGGGTCTTCCCCGAGGCCTCCTCCTGGTGGAACATGCCTGTCCGAAACAGATGCCCGAGCCACCTTAGTTGACTTCTCTCGAGGTGGAGGAGCAGCGGCTCTACTCCGAGCTCCTCCCAGGTGTCAGAGCTGCCACCCTGCGAAGGAAACTCATTTTGGCCTCTTGTATCCGAGATCTTGTCCTTTCGGTCTTGACCATAGGTAAGAGTAGGAACGTAGATTGACCGGTAAATCGAGAGCTTTGCCTTTCGGCTCAGCTCCTTCTTTACCACAATATTCAAGTGGTTAAATTCATGTTCAGTTCAGCGCTTCCCTCCGCTGCGCCTGTCAATCATTCTCCATTCATTCACAATTCAACCCGCGTGTCATGTTCGTTCATGACAACACTAGGACTATTTGTTCCTGTTAGTTGTAATAATTAGAAGAGAAAAGCATTTAGTTTTGCATTAAATGGGTTCATTTTGACCTGCAACAAGGAGTTAATTGCTGTTTCTAAATCATGTTGCTCATCACACAAACTAGGCCTACCTGAAACTTTAAATTAGAAAAGGCGCAATAATACATTGAACAGATCCTCAACGCATTGATTTCTCCCCTTTGTGCTGCTGTTTTGGAAGTGTTCGCAGATACTGGAGGGCTGCAGGCTCTGTGATGCATCAAGCACTTCATTCATGCAAACAGCTGCGCAGATGCGACGTGCGCCACTCAGTAAAATTATTCTCACAATAAGTTTCTGTTCTCTCATCCTTCCGACTGAGTTTATTCCTCCAAAGGGAATACTTTAAGTGCTGCGAAAAGTTTGTAAAGCCTGGCTCATTGTGGCCAAAGTCCTCTGAAATTGTGAATATTTCACTGTCATTTTATATATATATTAATATTTAACAGACCAGTTTGTCAGTTCATGCACTGAAGCATGAGCGGACCTTGTTTTGAACTTCACCTCAAATATTCTTGTTTATTTTGTAGATAACTGACCAACAAAAATACATAACATAACCATCAAATTATACCAAACAAAATTTGTTTCAAAAAGCCAATTTTTCAGACATGCTTTCAGTTTATTATTTCACACATGGCGAGTTCAGGCGAGGGAATGTTTATTAAGTAAAACTCCCCTCAGATGGTTTAGTTTAGTCTGCTTCAAAGCTGCAGGAAAATATCAGGCTTTGCTAAAAGGCCGATTATTTTACCAACGATTAGAGTCAATAGTGGTAGCCTATTACAGATTTCAAAGAAAAATCTTAATATTAAAAAGGAAACATAAGCTGGACCACAACAGATCAGATCAATGTCATAATGAATGCTCAAATAATGTAGGCCATAGTTTATAGCAAGCATCATGTTTTAGTTAGATTGTTCCATCTGTCATACACAGTAGGCCTATAGGTCTGTTATTTTTTACTAAAGAAGATATATTATTTGAGTTTATCACAAGAACTATAAAAACTGTGAAAAAAAGGCACAGTATATTGGGACTGGATCTGTACTCAGAATTTTGTTATCCGCATTGGTTCCAAAAAAAAATGGTATTGGTGCATCGCTAATTGCAATTACATTGCAACATTAACACTGTAAAAACAATTGAAAATAATCACATTAAGCTTTCATCTGAAGTTTATCATTGGCTTTAAAACTCTAGCTGTGAATATAGCCCAAAATACCTTAAAATGGCTTTAAAAAAATAAAAAACTGCTTTTATTCTAGTCCAAATAAAACAAATAAGACTTTTTCCAGAAGGAAAAATATTATCAGACATACTGTGAAAATTCCCTTGCTTTGTTATACATCATTTGGGAAATATTTGAAGAAGAAAAAAAACTTTGTGTGTGTGTGTGTGCTTTTACCTGTCCAAAGGTGGAATAGAGAAACACAGGTATCTCAGCCACAGTCATGGCCAAGGCCTGCATGATGGACATGCCCTCTGCACTTCTGAATGACATGTCAGCTCTGCCCCTTTGTCACATCCGAGAAGCTGCTGACGGCTCTAAGCAGCAGAATCAGGATCTCAGCAGACAAACGTTCATCCAGAAACTCCAGCAGAGCTCATCTTCATCGCCTTGGAGAGCAGTACACATTTCACACTGTTTTAGTGGTTTGGATTACATGCTTTTCCTACATAAACAGACACCGAGACACACTGTTTATACAAAACAAGGCTCAATAATGATGAAAAAAAAAACTTGGGTGAAAACTGCAAATGGCATTTACATAAAACAATACAATTTTATTTGATGTATGATTAGGTGTCTCTGTGTAAGTGCTATTAAATGGGGCATGAGTGATAACACTGAAAGACTTCTGTTAAGAAAGAGAACATATTTAGCACATTTAAAATCTTATTTTTCATATTCATTGTATGAAACATTAATAACTATATGTTTTATTATTAATTGTATATCTACAAATATTATATATATATGAGCATATCCAGCATTACGGATGTGACATTTGCAGTAAAATCTCAAAACATAAATTGACAGAGGAAGTATATGTTAATAATATGTTTATATTTGTCAAAACAACTGACCACAGAGTTGTGGAAGCAGAAAAATATAATTTTTTTCATTCAATCATTTTTTATAAATGAGGAAAATAAACATGTGTTATGGATGTGATGAAAAAAGTCTGCAAGTTTACAGTAAACAAAATACTTTGTAGAAATTCTGTAAATTAAACTGCACACCCCAAAAGAAATAATGCTAATCAACAGGATAAGAGTCGGCTCACTATAGAACAAACATGATTGATATTATTTGATTTGACATTTTTGCAATTATAAGGAAAAAGCGTTGTTAAGGATGTGACAGAAGTGAAATGTCCACTTCTGTGACTTTGGTAAATCAAATATAATTGTTTGAAATCATTAACAGAGACATTTTTGAGTATTATTAAAGCGCTGTAAAATTCAAGCCTACACAAAAATCGCAGAAATGATTTCGCTATTTTGGCCAAAACTTTAGTTTTTTCATGGCAAGTTTGACATTTGCA
>CAIGQZ010014538.1:542333-552707 GCA_903798205.1 Danio tinwini
AGATAGATAGATAGATAGATAGATAGATAGATAGATAGATAGATAGATAGATAGATAGATAGACGGACAGACGGATAGACAGATTAATCTTATAGGCGCATCTAAAACATGCATATATTTGTCTCCATGTAATGTATTTTCACTCTTCAGCTGCTGGACTTCCACTGTGGCAGATGTGCCGTGGTGTCGAGTTCGGGGCAGATGTTGGGCGGTGGACGAGGGCCAGAGATTGACCAGCAGGACTGTGTGATCCGGATGAACGTGGCCCCGACTGCCGGGTATGAGGTTGATGTGGGGAACAGGACAAGTCTGCGGGTCGTCTCTCACACCAGCGTCCCGCTCCTGGTGCGCCAACAGGGCTATTTCTTCAGACGAGAGGCGGACACTAAATATGTGATCTGGGGCCCTGAGAAAAACATGCGGCAGGATGGGAAGGGAAAAACATTTAATGCACTGGTGACGCTAGCCAAGAAATATCCACATTCACACGTACACACCATCACCAGAGAGAAGGTGCAGTACTGCGACAGCGTGTTTCAAAACGAGACCGGCAAAAACAGGTAATTTCTCCTCGAGATATTCAGATATTCAGCAAAGTGTCACAGGAAAAATTATAGAAATTTCATCATATATTAGCATTAAAAGAATCCTATCTAATTCATGTATTTGTTTGTGTTTTTTAATTGTATATTTAATAATGAAATGTTTGCCTTGAAAATAACCGCTGTTGCTGACATGGTATTAAGTTAAATTATATATGAAGATATGTTCTGTCTGTCAGGATGAAATCAGGAGCGTTTCTGAGTACAGGGTTTTTTACCATGATTTTGGCTCTGGAGGTGTGTGACAGTATTCTGGTTTTTGGAATGATTGATGGCTCTTATTGCAGGTGAGTTCAGTTATTTTAATTTTGTTTTCATGAACTTCACTGTTAAGAGAATGCATATATATTATATAAGGTATTATATATAGTATAATAATAAACCGCTCATTAATTTATTATTATATAAAATATATATATTTGTCTCTGACATCATAAGCTATTTTTTATTAATAAATACAATTTTAGAAATGTTTTTTTAATTATTTTTGTGTAAATTGCTTTCTACATTCCGAATTCAATTCATCTTTATTTCTATAGGGCTTTTACAATGTAGGTTGTGTCAAAACAGCTTAACAAAGAAGTTCTAGTAAATTTAAATATATTTTTATTATATAAAATTGGATGGATAGATGGATGGACGGACGGACGGATGGATGCATGGATGGATGAGACGAACGATAGATAGATAGATAGATAGATAGATGGATGGATGGATGGATGGATGGATGGATGGATGGATGGATGGATGGATGGATGGATGGACGGAGTGACGGACGGACAGAGGGATGGATGAGAAAGAAAGATAGCTAGCTAGCTCCCTGTTTTTTAACGATATCGCCTAGCAGTAGCATTTATAATGTAAAAAGTAAGGGACCAAGAACTGAGTTTTGTGGTACCCCAGAGTTTTGATCTGTATGATGCCTCTTCATTAACTAATACAAATTGATAACGTTCAGATAGATAGGACCTGAACCAGGGCAATGCAGTTCCAGTAATGCCAACATATGCTCCTATTAAGGAGAATATTATGATTGATTGCATCAAATGCAGCACTGAGCTCCAATCACACTAAGAGAGAAATGCAACCACGATTAAACGACCGAAACAGGTCATTTGTAACTTAACATAAATAGTTTTACCATTTAATATTGTTTTTTTTTTTAAGATTTACTTAAATATTCGTATTGCTCTCTCTCTCTCAAAATATATATATATAACTGTTCCGATCAGGATTTTTGCAGCTGATACTGAGTACCGATTCTTTGTCATGGGGATAGGCCGATACAGAGTACCAATTCTGATGCTTCAAACTTTAACTTTGCCATTGCATAAAGCACATTTCCCTCTAAGTATGATACTTCAGTGGCGATCTCGTCCTAGCTAAGATAATAAAATAAGGATGCTGCATATAATCCTATACATTATTGTTACTGCATATAATCTTAAACATATCTCTTGTAACTATTTCATTTGGACAGAAGTAATGTATATACAGAAAATAATAGATAATATGCAAGAGACTCGTGGAACTTCCGAGAGAAGTCATACAGTTCGACACAAAATGGGGCTGAATGCTCAGCTCGCGTCACAGCAGCTCAAAACACTGGATATACAATGGTTGCAACAAAGAGATCATCACTTGCCCGAGCAACGCTTACAGCCCCAGGCATCATTTACCTCCTCACACGTTGTAGTGCTGCTCTCTGTATAACCCAGCTGCGCACGTGCGTCTTCCTCTGCTTGTAAATTTATAAACAAACACATGCGATCCATTCATGAGATCGGCGAGTACCAATCCAGTCATTAAATAAAGTATTGAATACAAACAATTGTACTCATTGAAAAGTTGTATTGCGAGTTGAAAACAATTATAAAGTAGAAACTTTATCAGGGGACAACACACACACACACACACAGAGAGAGAGAGCTCAGTACAGCGCACTCCCTTCAGGTGATGCGACCTTAATTGTTTTATACAGAAACTTTTCTTCTAAAAGCACTACCTTGGTCTTCTCCATATTTCTTTGCACATTAAACACAAGCAGGGCCAGAGCAAGCTGAACTGGCGCTCTAGGCGAACAATAATCACGCCGCCCTCAACCCGAAAGTGAAATAGAAAGTGAACGGTTCGCGGATGAAAGTGAGGACCGGGAGGGAGAGGGTGGGTGTCGCGGATAAAAGTGAGGACATGGGGGTTCGCACCCTATATGGATGCCCCGGCCCTAAACACAAGTCGGCCACAATAGGAAATAAAAAAAACCCTGCAGCTGCGTTAAATGCGTAATTTTTTTTACGCGTTAAATATTTCAAATTAATCGCGTACGTTAACGAGCTACTTTTGACAGCCCTAATATATATATATATATATATATATATATATATATGGTTTTTTTTTATTTATATTGTTTTTAAAGGTCATTATAGGGTATAGTTGACAATTATAATTTGAAGTAAATATCACTCCATATATCTATATATTTCATCTAAATGCATTAATAACTTTAAATTAGTTAAATTAATATTATAACTAACAATAAATAAAGATTATAATTAGTTATGTATGTTTTGTCCCTCCCAGAGATGAGTTGCAGCTGAAAGGGCATCAGCTGCGTAAAACATATGCTGGATAAGTTGGTGGTTCATTCTGCTTTGGCGACCCCGGATTAATAAATGGACTAAGCTGAAAAGAAAATGAATGAATGAATGTTTTTTTCCCAAAATTCTGATCCAGCATTGAGTATAAATTGAGTCAACAGGATAACTTAGCATTTATGCTTTTTTGCAGTCTTGTGCAAAATTGTATTTGTCATGATGCTAACGTCTCTACTCTGGTTTGTTTGCAGTAATGCTAACCACTCATTTGTGCCGTACCACTACTATGAGCCGCTGCGTCTGGACGAGTGCCGTATGTACCGCGTTCACGAACACGCCAAGAGAGGCGGCCATCGCTTCATTACAGAGAAACTGATTTACAGCCGCTGGGCATCTCAGGGGAAACTGCGCTTCGTTTACCCGCCCTGGACACCGCAGCCGCCCTAATTCAACCACTTTTTCTATGTGGTCAAACGTAGGTCAGGCTTTAGTGTACGTTTACGCTAGTATCACAAGCCACTATGGTGCTTTTAGTGTGTAAATCCAGCCATTAGTTTGGCTTTCGAATCTTGCTGCTTTGCCTTTTTTAATATTCTGTACGATTTTAATGCTTCAGTTTTAATGGGGTCATGAACTACCTTAGTTTTTTTTTTATTTGTAGGACTATCTAAGGTCCGTTTATGATGTTTTTAAGTTTTTTACATAAAAAAAGCATCATCATTAATAAGTAATTGGCTATTTTCTGTGCTGTTTTTCACCAGAGTACTCTGTTTGGATGGGCATGGCCAATTGTAGACTCAGAAGTAAATGCCCATTGCTCTGATTGGCTGACAGTTTTGCATATTAACAGAGCTAAACAAGCAGTGAAGTTGGTGTCAATCTTATGTGAAGGCGGAGCTTATCCAGCCTTTTACATGGCTGAGTAGAGTAGAACATTCCAGAACCTGACGTTTTTTCAGACTGCCTTCAGTATGAGCTGATTTTAGATTAACTACAAAGTGTTGAGTTCTGAAAGTCACAGGATATTTTTATAGTACTGTAAACTCTCATAGGTCAAAAGATCAAGGGGATTTTAGTTTCTCAGTTCATGACCCTTTTAAAAGGATAGTTCACACAGAAATTAAAATGTGCTGTTAATTTACTCACTATCATGCTGAGTGAGTAGGTGACTTTATTTTTAATTCAGTTAAACAAGTTTTAGCTAAACTGTGGTCTTTGTACTTTGTAATAATAAAGTAAAAGGCTCCTGACGATACATTTAGTGCTTAAGAAGCGAAACAATCGGTTTGTGCAATAAGCTAAACCCTAATTACAACATTACATCAGCATCAATCTACAGCCTTAGCCAAACTGCCCTGAGAACAATCTAAATGTACACATTTAACATTATTTATTAATTTACTTTTTTGCAAATTTAAAAAGGATGAGAATTGTGAAAGTGAAACTAAAAATGAACTCTTGGCTTATTTACAACTCATTCTGAATGAACTATATATCTAAAGATTAAATTGTTAGCCCTCCTGTGAAAAAGTCATTCCTTTAGATATACAAAATATACAATACATATACGATAATAGTCCAAAAACTAGTACACCCAAATTTATATTTATAAAATGTATATTTATATTTTAAATAAGAAATAAACTAAAAAAAAAATTACTTTGCAATTTGTTTTGCAATATTTCACAACAATTTAAATGTATTATTTTTCTCTTTCTATAGCTGTTCAACTATTTCCCAAGTGAAGTTTAGCAAAGCAACGACATTTTCCCACAATATTTCCTTTTTATTTATTTTTTCTTATGTAGTGTATATATATATGTATATATGTGTGTGTATATATATATATATATATATATATATATATATATATATATATATACACACACACAGTTGAAGTCAGAATTATTAGCCCCCTTTGTTTATTTTTTCCCCAACTTCTGTTTAAAGAAGAGAAGTTTTTTTTCAACCCAGTTCTAATCATAATAGTTTTAATAACTCATTTCTAATAACTAATTTATTTTATCTT
This sequence comes from Danio tinwini, assembly GCA_903798205.1. Lineage (NCBI taxonomy): Eukaryota > Metazoa > Chordata > Actinopteri > Cypriniformes > Danionidae > Danio > Danio tinwini. The sequence continues at coordinate 547,559 of CAIGQZ010014538.1, forward strand.
TGTCATGATGACAGTAAATAATATTTGACTAGATATTTTTCAAGACACTTCTATACAGCTTAAAGTGACATTTAAAGGCTTAACTAGGTTACTTAAATTAAATAGGCAGGTTAGGGTAATTTGGTAAGTTATTGTATAATGATGGTGTGTTCTGTAGACAATCGCAAAAAAAAGCTTAAAGGGGCTAATAAATTTGACCTTAAAATGGTTCTTAAAAAAATAAAAACAGTTTTTTTTGCTGAAATAAACATCATTTGGGACATATTTAAAAAAGAAAAAAAAATTTAAAGGGGGCTAATAATTCTGACTTCAACTGTATATTCATACACACAGACACAGACACAGACACACACACACACACACACACACACACACCACACACATATATATAAATTTGTTTAAAAAAAACTGCTACGGTCAATGTTATGAAGACAGTTTCTTGGCTGCAGAACAAACCACTGTTGTCCAATGGTCAATCAGACATTTGTTAAAATCACTGCAGAATATATATTTCACAAATATTTTACATCAAATATTTATTTTTATGTGGTAAAAATGCCACTTTCCATCTAGAAAATGCAGTATAATGAATTTCTTCACAAAAACACTGGGGTTGTAGATTAGAAACAGCCATTAACATGAATTATGAATCACCAAAGACCACAATTTCAGCTAAAATATTTTTTTAAAGGGACAGTTCACCCAAAAATTTCAATTGTCATAATTTACTCATCTTCAACTTGTTCCAAAACTCTATGAGTTTCTTCTGTTGAAGAAAAACAAGATATACTGAATAAGAAGAATGCTGGAAAACACAGCCATGGACTGATTTTTTGTGTCTATGGATGTCAACAGCTGCTTTTTTCAACATTCTTCAGTATATCTTGTTTTGTGTGTGTTCAACAGAAGAAAGACATTCATAAACATTTACATCAACATGAGTGTGACTAAATGAGGAAATGTAGATTTTTAGGTGAACAACCCCCTTGGTGTTTTATGATGAAAGTATATCACCTTCATCATGTTGAAAAATCAAGCAACTTATATTCATTTCTGTCTCTTTATTTCTGTGTATTATTCTTCATAACGAGCCTCTTCAGCAATGCTTCATTGTGTTACTGACCGTGTCAAAGATTTGATTGCTTTTCTATGTTAGTCTGATCTCAAGTTGACTTTCGCTTTTCATGTTCAACCACTGAACTACCTTAACACCTCACATAATACCTCGCATATCAGCCATAAATAATAGTTTTCACTGTTAATTCATAGCAATGAATCATATTTTAATACTTGCATTTAAAGTTTTACACACTGATCTATTTTAACTAGACTACTACCACTAACTGACTACTGTACTGATCTAATCACTTAACCAGCTACACTGGATATTTCACTTTTCACAACAGACTTATTCATTGCAGTTAAAGTACCAGATATTATATAAAAATATGTATATTGCAAATATTTCTCTTATCAACCATTTTGTTCTGAAAAATTAGATGTAATTTTATGCTGTATATTGGGTTATTAAAGTTAAAGGTGTAGTAGGTGATCTTTCACAATGCTAACCGGTTAACGAACCACAGTCTCTCCCCTGCCATCCAGAGCCACGCCTCCTGAAACACGAGCATGCACCTCTGTCATGTCTGTGTGCAGAAATACTGTCTGCTAATTATTTCCTCTGTTTGAGCATTTACCACTATTGTTCAGACTAACCCAGGAGTGTTTATCTGTGTTTTTTTTTATGTAAAGATTTGAAAAAAAAGAGCGACTGTACTTTTATGACTCTATCAGTTTATTTTTGTATTTCTCCCAAGATGCAAAATGTTACGTCAGAAACTAAATGTGTTATTGTCGGTTTTCGTACATTGCACGTGTGTGTGTGTTCTTGATTTATCAATGTTTATCTGTCTTGTTTTAACTCGAGATAATACAACTGATGTATATTGAGTAGGGGTGTAACAGATCACGGTTGATGTGTAAATTGTACGGATCACAACCCACGGTTCGGAACACACGTGACCAACGGATATATATATATATATATATATATATATATATATTTTTTACTTGTAGATTAATCTATAATTTATAATTAATCGATAAATGTGTAACAATCGCAGAGAGACCGCCTCTCGTGGCATTCAAATCACATGTATGAAAGCATTTAGGCTTTCCTGTAAAATATAATGATGACGGAAGAAGTTGTAGGTTATTCGGGATGTGGTGGGTTTCTTAGGTTATTAAAGGAGAAAACACCATTAATAACCTAAGAAACCCACCACATTCCGAATAAGTCACTACTTGTTTAGCCTGCATTAATGCATTCAGTGTAAGCTGCACGATTAATCATTAAAAGATCGGTATCCCAACACCCATGCAACATAAATTAAACATGATGGTGATTTCCATATGTTTATAAATACTTCCAATCGCTGCATTCAATTCTGTGTTTGAAAAACGCAAAAATCAAGACAGAGATTCAGTCTTTGGTTTACAAACAGTCAAATAACACTGAAGTATTGGTAAAACAGTTTATAGTTTTTTTTTTTATAAAGCCACTGACATTTATAGTAAAGGTTAAAATCACCGTCATATGCATCTAACTTGATGCTTAAAAATAAAAAGTTGTGGGCAGCAATTACATTATTTAACCAATAGGTGGCGACAACCAGCCATCAAAAATACGCCACTGAATAATTCCTCAAAAGTGATCATCTAGCAATGAAACATGAAGTTTTATGAGTGAATTACGGAATCATTTATTGAAAATGTGACAAAAAATGGGTTGTTGTACATGTTATAATTATAGGTGGGCATAGATGTTTTTTTAATCTAGATTAATCTCACTGTAATCTTGGAATTAATCTAGATTAAAATGGCTAATCAAAGGCTTCAAATCAGACCATTAAAAGTGATTTATCTGAAGATTGATTTTCATTTATGTTTTGGTCTTTGATGAATGAGGCTTAATTTTAGGCCTGTGTTGATATACATGTCAAATTTATATTTTGCAATTTATATTTTGCATTTATTAAACTTAAGCATACAAAAATTGCCAAATTGCCTGCCAAACTGTCTATTCATTTTCTTTCACTTTTATGTTCAACCTCAGCCCTAGACATTTGGGGTCGTAACATAAATTGGGGGCTCGTGTGGGATTTGAACCCGGGACCTCTCTCAATATTGAAGGATAGGGCAGAGCAATGGTGCATCTCTCAAGGAAATCGACACGCTAAACAGCGGCAATAGTTTATCAGAGCAACAGATCCAGAGTGAAGTCTCTCACTGATAGCTTAACAGATATCGAGGGAAGGGTGTAGAGCAATAGTGCTTCTCTCAGGGACATCAACACACCAAACAGCGGTAATAGTTCTTCAATAAGACAGATCAAGGAGATCTCTCAAAAGTTCAACAACGCCAAACAGCGGTAATAGTTCTTAGGAGAAGAAGCAAGCGGAGCTGAAATAATACAAAAGCAACAGTCTATGAGGATTCACCACCAGTGGAATCAACGAGAGCTGCCTAACAGAAAACAGGACACAGACGTGAACACAACGAACTGACAACGTAAAACAGGAATGCTGAACAGATATAGGTGCATTAATGCGCTGCACCTGTGGAGTGCTAACAGCTGAGGTTACTGATGGCAGCAGAGCACATGACCACCCAGCTGATGACATGTAAACACAAAGGACAGCCACGCAGTGAAGACACACCCACACACATAAACACGCACATACACATACACCAGAGGAACAGACAGATCCACAACCGTGACACACTCGTTACAACTGAGGTCTGCAGAAGAGCATCTCTGAACACACAACACGTCCAACCTTGAGGCAGATGGGCTACAGCAGCAGAAGACCACACTGGATGCCACTGCTGTCAGCTGAGAACAGGAAACAGACTACAATTCACACAGACTCACCAAACTTGGACAATAGAAGATTGGAGAAACGTTGCCTGGTCTGATGAGTCTCTATTTCTGCTGTGACATTCGGATGGTACAGTCAGAATTTGGCGTCAACAACGTGAAAACATGGATCCATCCTGCCTTGTATCAACGGTTCAGCCTGGTGGTAGTGGTGTAATGGTGTGGGGGATATTTTCTTGGCACACTTTTGGCTCGTTTCCACTGAGTGGTACAGTACGGTACGGTTCGGGTCGTGGTACAGTACGGTACGGTTCGGGTCGGTACGGGTCACCTTTATCAAGCTTGCGTTTCCATTACAAAGGGTACCCTTTTGGTGGGCGTGGTGTACTACAGAGAGTTTTAGTCGACGTCATTCTCGCTCAAATAAATGTCTACAGTAAAGCTGTACAGGTCGTTCACATTATATGAGAAGCTCTTCTAACAAAACAGATGCTTTAAACATATTAATAATTATTTATAAATGTTTATTACTAACATTTCTATGAACATGATTTGATTATAACTGCAGATCAATGACAGTGTGACAGCCTACTGTAACGTCTGCAATTATATAAAATAAATAAATAAATGCAACATGAACACATACAGACCCTTACAGTCTCCGATATGTTACCAATTACAGATAAACGACACACAGCATACATTAAGTCCTTATTTGAGTTCAAAAACAACACGCAACATATACAGTAGCCCACAGTCAGAGCTAACCTCTCATCTGTGTCTGTAATCTTCACCAGCACATGTAGCCTCTGTTAGAGAGTAATTCCATCATTCCGAGTTCATAATAGTCCAAAAGGCGATGATAAACATGGCAGTTTGTTCATGATTCAGGTTGCTGAAACTATTTGCTCCTGTCGGGAATCCTTGTAATCCTGTCGGGCTTCTCCTTTTTTTCTGCGCTTCACTCTCGCGTTTGTCCTTTTCTTTCTGAATGGATCAGATGTGGAAGACGCTTCATTAATCACACACGCACATTATTATTATCAGCTCAAGAAGTTCGTTATATCAAATCTAGACGCGAACACGGGCTCCCTGGAGAAAGCGAAAAACTGCTCGCACTTTTAGACGGCCTCATAAAACAACAACAGGACACGGCAGATTCTTGGCTTTGTGGTTGTTCATCAAGACAACGACAAGGTTTGTTTTGAGCCCGGGTCATCCATGTATCGTTATTATATGCATATAGTTGTCTCGGCTGTGCATTTAAAA
>CAIGQZ010014538.1:572707-613628 GCA_903798205.1 Danio tinwini
CCAGCGTCATGTTTCATTAAACGGTGATTTTAATCTTTACCATAAACACCAGTGTTTATATCTGAACTATAAACTGTTCTCCAGCACTTCTTGTTATTTAATTGTTTGTAACTCACTGAAAAAGTGTAAAAACTGAATCTCTCTCGATGCAGAATTATTGCAGCGCTTTGAAGGGTTAATAAACGTATGCAAATCATTCTCATTTATCGTTCATGTTGCGCAGGTTTGAACTGAGATCACGATCTTTTAATATTTAATTGTGCAGTTTTACACTGAATGCATTAATGCAGGCTAAACAAGCAGTGACAGAAAACACATTAAATTAATAGCCTAAGAAAGCATTTAGGAAGGTCCCACCACAACTTTTCCTATCATCATTATATCTTACAGGGAAGCCAAAATGCTTTCATGCACGCGATTTGAATGACGCGGGAGGCGATCTGTCTGCAATGGTTATGATGTTGAATTAATCGTCAAGTTCAATAAATCATTAATCCGCGGGTCACGTGCATTCCGAACCGTGAGTTGTGATCCGTACAGATCACGGATCAACAGTGATCCGTTTCACCCCTACTGTCTAAAGTCTGTGACCATTTTTTTTTTTTTTTATATTGTGACGCAGTTCCTAGAGACACCAAATATTAAATGAGAAAACAGTGGCCGTGACTTGTTTTTTCTACTGCGAGCTGATTGGATATAGCAAATGTTATATAATGTTATCATATCAAGTCAATTACATGTGTGTTCAATAAAAAAAGGTCAGAAGAGGGGTTTCTTCAATGCCAAAAATATTAGTAATTTCTTAGATACAAATGAATAATTTGATGACAGAGCTCTGGGTTACGTTACCCCAATAAAATACAAGAATTACATTCAGGAGGTTCGCAACTCACTTACATTTCCCCAACTCCAGCATATATACACAACTTATATTAAAAGGTGGAGGTGGTGGTCATTCTGCAATCCTTTGGCTCTTGTACCCCAAACTTCCTCTTTCTGCAACCCTTCTCTGCATACCAGAACTGAACAGTTAAGTGTATCTTTAATATATTTCACAACTTCTACACCCACCCAGCTCCTTGTCTCAGTCTGGAGCAAGGGCCCCCCCCGCATTATATTTATTCTTATTCTGCTATTTCCCTCTTGTCAGCAGTACCTTCTAATAAGTATGCAACACAGTAGGTAAGAAGTTTTGTTTGGTTATTATATCATACGAGATAAAAAGATTGATTAATCTGTTGTTAGTCTAAATATTTTTCTAATAAAAAAATAAAGACAAATATAATAAAAATAAATTTCTTTTTCCTACATAAAGTAAGCATTTCATTCAGAAAGATTGGGAAAGGGGTTTGCGGAGAGTTATTACAACCTAACAGACTCTTCCTCCTCCTCACTATTTCTGTCTGTTATCAAAAATGGCAGCTGGAGGGGGCGTGGTTAAGTATGTTAGCCCCGCCCAATATTTCAGACAGACGTAATCTGAGAACTCAAAACATCTCAGATTTCAACTAAAGATTACAAGGGCAAGCTATTTTTTGTTCTTAAGGACATGCACAGATGAATGGTTCACCACAAAACTAGCAATGTGCTCTAGCAAAATCAATGATTAGCTTTGATTTCATGGAGATTTTAACAGAAAGATTTTTCTCAACACATTTCTAAACAATAGTTTTGATCACTAATTTCCAATAACTGATTTCTTTTATTGGTAACACTTTACAATAACAGTACATTAATGATGTAATATAGAAACTAAACTACTTTATTATGGACTGATGATGAGTTAATGCTTGCGCTAATCATGATATAAATTTTACAGGGCCACGAAACTCCCTATCTCAACAGGGTGTTTTCACACCTTTAGTTTCGGAAAAAGTCAGGAAAGTGGGTGTGTCCAGCTCTGTTCAGGTGGGAGTGTCGGGGGAGGGAAACAGGAAAGGATTTGCAAATATGGGAGTTTTCATTTGGGCACGCGCTGATTTTCACAGAGGCAAAATAAACACACAGACGCAGGGGAGAAAGACAGTGACTGTGTTTACATGGACATCAGTAATCAAATTATTTGTCAAATTATTAATTTGTCGACTTTAACTGCAGTTTGGCACTTTCACTTTTTATTCAGGAACATTTCCTGCATGTCCCCCGTGACAAACGAGAGGAACTGCTGGAGAGTGGAGTTTTAATAGAGTACATGGTACCGCACGGCGAATGGGGGGGGAAAATCCTTCGCATTTCACTGTAACTTAGATGCACTCGGTAGGTAGAGTCAGAAAGCTGTGTGTGTATAGACTATCCTGTCACAAAAGGCGGCTAAAATCCTATACAATGGTAATAGTTTGATTGTGGTGTTTACATGTTTACATTCGGAGAGCAGCATTTACAGCGGATCTTTCAGTCTATAATATTGAACTATAATATTGCAGTGATATTAACATACTGTAAACTTACTAACTAAATCATTTTGACTATGGTCTGTCTTTAAAAACTGAAAGAGCACTGCTGACGATACGAACTAACTTTGCCATCTGAATGAACAAACAAAGGGCTCTGATCTCGCACACAATTACCAAATCTGTAGAGACAGGACAATCAACACAAACTGGAGCCGTGTCTTTATTAAAAGGAGATGAGCGGCAAATCCGGATTTTATCATTTCCAGATGCGAAAAGCTCTCGGGTAAAACATGTTCCTTACAAACGCATTTCTGTCGTGTGCACTGTAATCCACACGTGAGTTCAGCTGCGCTCTCATAGCGGGGAAATGAAAACAAAACCTTTGTTGTAGCACACTAATAAACACAACACTGACGACCAATGTCTCCAAATTCTTGTTCTTTAACTTGTTTTGGCAACACAACGTGGCGTCTCTCTGTCGTCTGAACACTGTAACAGGTAAAACAGTCTTCGAAGCTATCGTGCATATTAATGAAGTTGCATCGCATACAAAATAGAGCGCGCTGATTCGTTTGAACCAAGTCTTTCTCATGAATTAATGCCGCACACTCAGAGACGTCACGATGCACTCGCAGGTACAGAAATCCACTCTCCACGCTGGAATACACAAAAGTGTCTAATCGCTGTGACGCAGCTTCAAAAATTTGTTTCAAACCGGAAGAACAAATTTGCTCAAAATAACGCAAAACAACCAATTTTCACTTTTTAGTGCAATATATGTGTCCTAATAGTGTTTATAGCAGCACGAGACACATATATGACTGTCAACATAAAAAAAAAAAAGTGTTTTAGTGTTTCGTAACCCTTAGTTAAAGAATGAGTCACCGGAGTTCATGTGTGAGTAACGGCTACCTTAATTACTTGTTAGTACATGCTTGTTTGTTAATGAATGTATTAATTACCACATTAGTTTAAACTTAATTTAACCATCATGAACTCATGACATGTTAATGTACAATTATATCATGACTTTACTTGGAGGGGCACCGCATCATTAATAATAATTCCTAACTACTCCTAAACTCCTTATGCACGTCCGTCCAGCGTGTTTACACTGAATAACAATAGAAAAGTATTCTGTCGACATGAACAGTTCAAACACAGGAGTTGATGAGTTGCTAAGGATAAGTTAATGGTGATGTGCCCCGTCAAGTAAAGTCATGACATAATTATAGATTAATAGCTCATGAGTTCATGTTGGTTACATTTAGCTTAAACTTAAATGTCAATTAATGATAATTAGTTAATTAACAACATGTACTAACAAGTAATTAAGGTAGCCATTATTCACTGTTGCAACTCATGTTGTAGTTAAAGTAAAGCCGCGGTCACACTGGACTTTTCTCCCGATAGACTTCCATTCATACGCACACGAATGCGTCAGACCGGAGACGCAGGGTCATGCGTGGAATTTTCGCAGGTTGTTGCGGTGCAAAGTTCAAGCTTGGTGAACTCTGACCTGCGAAATCGCATCCCTTGACTGCGTGAAACCAATCCAGGATCAAAACATGACCTCTCTGAACAGAAATTGAAAACATGGAGCAATCGTTCACTTTTTTAATGTCTATTCATCTTGTTTAATCCCACCCCTTTTCGCAGCGCCGTATGACAGAATTTCACAAGCTTAAACTCAAGTGTGACTTCAACTTTAGTTCATGATTAGTGCACGCCTTAACTCATTATTAATTTATAACATAATTAATATATCAATACATCATTATTCATCTACGTTGTGTAGTTTTATCTTTGCCATGATGACAGTGCATAATATTTTACTAGATATTCCTCAAGATACTAGTACTATTAAGCTTTAAAGTGCAATTTAAAGACATAATTAGGTTATTTAGGCAAGTTAGGGTAATTAGGCAAGTCATTGTATAACAGTGGTTTGTTCTGTAGACTAAATAAAAATAATGCTTAAGGGGGCTAATAATATTGACCTTAAAATGGTCGACATAAAACAAATAAGACTTTCTCCACAAGAAAAAATATAGGAAATTTTGTGAGAAATTTCTTGCTCTGTTAAACATCATCTGGGAATTTTTATCTTCACCTGTATAATATGATTTTCTGTATCTTCTGAATCTTGTGTTTCAGAGCCTGAACCTGCACTGCCGTCACTGTGCATTAGTGACCAGCTCCAGTCACGTGTTAGGTTCTACGGCGGGCGAGGAGATCGACCGAACGCAGTGTGTTTTCCGCATGAACAACGCTCCAACCTCCGGACACCAGTCAGATGTGGGCAACCGGACCACCGTTCGTGTCGTGGCTCACTCCAGCGTCTTTAGCGTGGTTCGCAAGCCGGCAGAGTTTCTCAACCGCTCTGAAAACCCCATCATCATTTTCTGGGGCCCGTCCTCCAAGATCAGCCGGGAAGCGAAGGGAACGCTGTACCGCCTCATCCAGAGAGTCAGCATGAGCTATAGAAACCTGTCCTTCTTCTTCATCTCACCCAGCAAAATGCAGAAGTTTGATGCACTTTTCCAGAAGGAGACCGGCAGAGACAGGTGAACTCACCATAGCATGTTTGATCAAGTGTTTTTAGACTTTTTAGCACTGATTTGACACAAATTTGGCACTTGAGTAAATGTACAGATACCCTTATACACACAGTCACTGGCCACTTTATTAGGTACACCTGTCCAACAGGCTCACCAAAATTGGACAATAGAAGATTGGACAAACGTTGCCTGATCTGATAAGTCTCAATTTCTGCTGCCACATTCGGATGGTAGGCTTAGAATTTAGTGTCAACAACATAAAAGCATGGATCCATCCTGCCTTGTATCAACGGTTCAGGCTGGTTGGTTGGTGGTGTAATGGTGTGAGGGTTATTTTATTGGCATACTTTAGGCCCATTAGTACCAATTGAGCATCATGTCAACGCCACAGCCTACCTGAGTATTGTTGCTGACCATGTCCATCCCTTTATGACCACAGTGTACTCATCTTCTGATGGCCACTTCCAGCAGGATAACACACCATGTCATAAAGCGTGAATCATCTCAGACTGGTTTCTTGAACATGACAATGAGTTCACTGTACTCAAATGGCCTCCACAGTCACCAGATCTCAATCCAATAGAGCACCTTTGGGATGTGGTGGAACGTGTAATTCGCATCATGGATGTGCAGCTGACAAATCTGCAGCAACTGCATGATGCTATCATGTCAATATGGAGCAAAATCTCTGAGGAATATTTCCAGTACCTTGTTGAATCTATGCCATGAAGGATTAAGGCAGTTCTAAAGGCAAAAAGGGGTCAAACCCGGTACTAGTAAGGTGTACCTAATAAAGTGGCCGGTGTGTAAATTATTTTTTCTCCTATTTTCACAGAAAAAAGTCTCAGTCCTGGTTAAGCACCGGTTGGTTCACCATGGTGATCGCCATAGAGATGTGTGACAACATAAAGGTTTATGGAATGGTGCCACCAAACTATTGTGGGTAAGAATCCGTTCACCTTTTAATAATTTAAAGTTGAGTTGGACAGCCATGAAAAATCATCATTTACTTAAAGGTGCTGTATGTACATATGACTCTTCCAAAGCAAAATACCATGATATATTAGCAGATATCCCAAAAACATGTTAAAGGTGCTGTATGTAAGTTTTTGACTCTTCTAAAGCGTAAACATACCATAATATGTTTGCAGATATTTAAGAAACATGCTAAGTGAACATTCTTGCTTATCTGAAAAACAATGCTGAAGTCAGATATTCTGCTTTGAAAATGTGTCTTACTGTACGTGCTGGAACGTCTGACTTCATTTTGGTCCCTTAAACCCGCCCAATGCCACTTTAGCCAATTGTGTTTCAGCACCCCGGGTTGCCTTGGTGGAAAAACCTGTATTTCATTCATTCATTCATTCAGTCAGGAAGGCTCTCAAATCATTTGTCCGTGACCGAAATGTGACCTCTGGTGGACAGTAGCAGACTCTGTAATGAGACGCAGATTCAGAGTTCCACATGAGGTTATTTATTAGCAAATAATATAAATATTATGATCGTAAACAGTAGGTGAGCAGGGTACATTGTATCCCTGTGATAAGCAATTTTGCACCAGACGAAACATGAATTTAAATACAGCCATTCAGAGGCACAGAATATGCACTCACTCACGAAATGGTCATGTTTATAATCATTAACCCTCTTTAACATTATTAAATGTAGATGCTGAATGATTGACATTTGTTGGTTTTAAGTCAGTTCTAAAGTTCCATTTCAGATGGTTTATTTTATTTTCAAGATCTGAGGTGAACTATCTGCTGCTGCTTTCAGTATATGCCAATAAATGTCATGTAAAATGCCATTCAAACTCACATTATTAGCATTTAACACTAAATAAAGGACATGAGGTGTATCTGAGGTGATCATTGTCAATTTTCTGTCGTTCACTTCTGAGAAATAGAAGCCGTTTCTAAAATATCAATTCAAGGTGTTGGTTAGAACAAAAACTCATTTTAATATGTAAAATATTCTTTTTATCATGTGCCGTTGCTTTTATTTAGAACATGATTTAAATTAGCCTTTAGGCTTGATCGTCAGACTCGCTCGTTTTGGTTCTCAATCTGGCAACTTGCGTTTATTTTGATCGAGGAATGTATTACCTAGTTCAACCACTGGGTGTCAAACCTACATACTGCACCTTTAAATGAACATACTTGTTTATCTGAAAAACAATGCTAAAGTCAGTTATTCTCCTTTGAAAATGTGCCTTCTGTGTTTTTGTTTTGGCCTCTATAACCAGCCCACTGCCAGTTAATCCAATTATATTACAGAACCCCAGGTTGTCTTTATGGAAAATACGGCATATTTAATTTCTGTCTTTTCAATCCATAAATCTTGTCCTCTGGGCCAAGCAAGCAAAATCCTTAGCATTTAATGCTGTATAAGTCAGTTTCATTCATAAGTCAAAAAATGTCTTCAATTTGAGCTTAGTGCAAGGTCAATCTGGCAACCTCTGTGTTCATGGAATCTCCCTTGGAGGACTTTGAAATGTTATATTTGGACTGCAATCCTTATGTCAATCCTACATATCGCACTTTTAAATACATACATTTTAATATCGCCTGAATGCTTTATTTTTCTGAAGCAGACGTCCTCAACCCAAGCGGATGCCATATCATTACTACAAACCCAGAGGTCCAGATGAGTGTGTGACGTACCTCCAAAACGAGAGGGGGCTCCGCGGCTCACACCACCGCTTCATCACAGAGAAACAAGTGTTCGCGCGCTGGGCAAAACTCTACAACATCAGCTACACCAGCCCAACATGGTGAGCAAAACCATCTCTGCGTTTCACAGCCTGATCCAAAATGGCTACCAGTTCAAACACATTGCCTCCAGTATGGCTGCTAGTTTCTCAAATAGGTGAATGAGTGGCTGAGCCAAAATGGAGACTATTCCGAGATCCAGGATGAAGCATTAAAGGATGGACAATCTTTGTAAATTGGATGACGTTTAGCATGGTGTTCTGAAATACATCTACATATTACTGCCGTCAATTATCCTATGCCTTCTATTAGTTTTTTTTACCCATAATCCATTTCTTTGAGGACAAAGGAGGCCTTTTGGAAAGAGAAAGAGGGAGAAAGTGCTTGCCAAACTGAAGATTCATTCACATCTTATGGCACAATCAACAAATTTGAATGTTAGGGCGTACTCACACTATGCTATCCGAACCATGCCCAGGCCCGTTTCCCAGATCGTTTGAGAAGTGTGAGTGCTCTGAATCGGGCTCAGGCACGGTTCATTTGGGCAGCCCTGGCCCGGTTGGGAGAGGTGGGCCTGAGCACGATTTACTTAGGCTCAGGTGTGATACGCTTGCAGTGTGAGTGCAAAACGTGTCTGAGCCAGAAACTAAAAGCGAGTCGTAACTTTTAAGGGACTGTTTCATATGGATTAATTAATAATTCGTACTGTTCAATGAACGTCGTAGTTTATTAAAGACACAAACCCCTCACTGCATGTCAGCTGCGCCTTCAGCAAACCTCCTAATTCCTGCAGCACGAGGACTTTAAAATTGTTTATGAGCGTCAAAACAGCGCATCATCGATGACGTAAGCGTGCCCAGGCCCGAATGTAATGTGAGACAGGAGGGGGGACAAACGTGCTTTGGCCCGGTTCAAAGCAACGTTACATAGTGTGAGTACGCCCTAAGCTTTGTAAAACCATCAGATTAAAGGAATTTATTACAAAAAAAGTGCTAGTTTACAGGATTTTTTGTTTTTGTAAATAAGAATGTTGTAAATTGCTATTCCAAAATAATAAAAAAGTAATATTTTTACAAGTTTATATAGTTTTAAAGATCCTCTAAAACAAGACATTATTACAAGTATAAAAACACATTTCTAAATGAGCAATTTAAGTCATCATTTTGCACACTTTTGGGAAAAACATTAATATGAATAGCTTGTTTGTATCTACACAAACAGGTCATATGAAACACGAAACCAAATGTACAAGTTTTAGTACAATCTAGAACAACATATTATCAATTTCTAGTTCAGTCAAGCATCTTTAAAACATCCAATAGATGATGATGATGATGTCCAGGTAATTTTTTATTTCTATTTTAAGCCACAACAGAATCTTCATTATAGATCAACACTGTATGTAATCATAGACTGTAAAAGATGTGGACGTTGTATCCGTGACGTCACCCATAGGTTTCTGAACACTGCAAAAGAAAGCTACAAGTAGGCGCCAACCGCCGCCATTTTGTTTGCGCGTCATCGCACCGACCGCGGGATACTAAATAAGGGCAAAGAGGCGAAGAGTGAGCAGAGCTACAGACGCATGCTGGATTCTCAGCATTTTGCTTAGACCTGGCTTAGACAGACTTTTCTTTGAGAGAAATGCGTAATACTTCATTACCCGTGACTCGATTGTGTTTTGACCACATGTGCTTGGTTGTACACTACATTAATAAAGTGTTTAGTCTTTTAAAAACACTGTTGTAATACATTGAACCACTAAACATTGTTCTTGTGACATTTCTCAACAGAAGGAGTGTGAATTACTTTCAAACACATATATATTTGTACTATAAGATAGTCTGTGTAAGTAAATGCAAGGCTGTTTATGAAATTCAGGCATAACACTGTACGACAACATTTCAGATGACTGTTCTAGAGCCTACAGCTAATCAATCTGTCAGATTCTGGAGTGCGTTACAGGTCTAAAGAACATTATAAATGATAAATGATCTTAAATAAAACAAATACATTTATAGAGATGGTATAGAAGTATATAATTTCACTCACCTGGGAAATGGAGGCCACGTGAATGGTTTGTGAGCACAATTAAGTGCACACAGCATGATATAGTGTCTGATAATTGCAGGAAATAATCCCAAAAGGCAAATGACTGTAAAGAAACATTAACCAAAACAAAAATACGATGTATTGCCGAGCTCAGCGGCTAATCAGCCGGAGTCAGCTGAGGTGACGAGACAGCGAGCAGCGAGAACTAGCTGTCACTCAAGTGGCCACGCCCTTAATTATGCAGACTTAATATAACTTAATAAAAAGGAAATGGATGAGTTATAAAAAAAAAAAAATCGCCCCCTCACATTTGTCATGAAGTGTAATATTAACTATATGCACCAAAGCCATCTTTTGTACCAGGCCGTAAACATGTTTTTATCAGCTGTAAAAATGGCCAATTTACCAATGCAGAAAGAAAGCACTTGGGTTTCCTGGAGCCAGCCCTCCAAGGCAAGTCGATGAATTGCAGTTTTAGTTACTTCCTTATTGGTTTCCCGAGGGAAAGCGGGAGGTTGCCGCTTGTTTGTGATGTACATAAATTGCACTGTATGTACATAATTATACAGATGTAAGAAATCAACCTACGTTATAAGATCGATTAGGGAATTTTATTAGCTCATATCAATGACTCTTGAAGATTCGAATCATTGATTTGACTCAATTGAGTCGGATTGAATCAGACCAAAAGATTCACATTTTATCTGAAATTTGTCCCGCAAATAGAGACATCGCATTTTACTAACCTAGTTTATATTATTTTTGTGGCCAACGATAATAACATCAAACAGAATAGGGTTAACTGTTAGCAAGGTAACAGATCTACAGCTTGAGGCAATGACTTAGAAGCACATAAAACAAGAGCACAGTTCTTACAAAGGAGAACAAAGATTTATTGAGCTACACTACGATACATGAGGCTAACTACGTAATAAGCAAACAACAAACAAACGCACACACACATTCACACACACACACATACACACAGGCAGTTCAGGGGATGCAAAATGAGTTAACAACCGTCCCAAATTAATTCTAGTCTTTCGTACTAGATCTTAGAATCACCTGAGAAACCACAAAAGCAGAGATTTGACTAAACTGCTTAAGATCATAGGCACCAAATCAGAAAGAGACAACAGTTGTTCGTGTTACTTGCGAGTTTGTGAGTTTTGCCTCACCGGGCTAGCCTGAGGAACCACGTGGCGCTCGAGATGGGTGGTGTCGTTGGGATTCCCTCTCGTGAGTGGAGTTGTCCTGGATTACCGGGGTAACTGCTGAGGGTCAGTTTGCGGAAGTACGTATGGTGATCCCGAAACTCAAGAGGTTTGCATAAAGAGTTTGTGTTGACCTAATCGCGTGGCAGGCGACCAAGGGCAGAGAGCACAGCTCATGCAAAAAGCTACGTTTTTAGGGCTGCAGTGGGTTTTAAGGGACCTGATCTGATCCGTTCTTCTTACACTGTCCTCCAATGAGCAGCTGCCATGAAGGGCGGGGCCACGCCCCGTACCAGTGTAGCCAGGTCAACCATTAACCAACTGCAAGAGACTTCACGTGGTAAAATCTCTGGTAAGATTGTAACTATCTGACATCAAATGTTACAAGACAAATACTGTTCGTACTACTAAGTTTTCATTTACACCAATGTATTGCAAATAAATAGGGGTTTGATTTAATACCAAGCATCAAACATTTCAGACACATACAGATCATTTTAACCTGTTATAGGGGTAAAACCACACATTATTAACCTTGTTGGTTGGAATAAACATGGCACCTAAGGAAACCTATGGCTATTATTTAAAAAAAATATCAAATTTTGCCTTGGCTATAACATTTAAGAGATTGTCTTTCTTAAGTCTTTCATTAATTGCCTGAGATCTTTAGTCTCTGTGAAACTCTGTCCATCTGGCTGCAACTAGAATGTCCCGAGGGCGAACACATGGCCACAAGATCACATGATCGGTCGTTCAAAAGTCTCGTGATGGGGGTCCCTGCCGAAACTTTATAAAACGTCATTGTATAGATGGTTAATTATTTACAAAATAGCTGCAGGGTTTCCGGACATCTGCTGCCATAGTATTAGGGGAAACAGTCGAATAACTGTTATCCAGATCTAGATGCCGGAAGCAATTTTGGGAGTTCAAATTTCCAAGCCTGATTCGAACTCGTTCTGACCAGTGAGTCCCTTCACAGTGGTAATTGTTGCGCAAAATGTTCTGTATCCTAGGTCTTAAACTCAATTCCCGGAGGGCCGCAGCTCTGCACAGTTTTGCTCCAACCATAATCAAATACACCAGATCACAATTATTGAGCTGTCTTGAACACCTTGAGTAGTTGCATCAGGTGTTTGATTAGGGTTGAAAAATACTGAAACGGGATGATAGCAGGATAGAATGGTAAAATACGGAAAAACCCCCGGAAAAATGGGAGGGTTGACAGGTATGATATAAACCTCATTATAAATGTTTTCTTTATTTTTGCTTTAAACATGCTGTAATGCAATTTGTTTTCTGCAATGTGAATTACATAATTTAATTATGTTTTGATCATTCAGAGGGTAAATACTGACCATCTTACTGCACCTAAAATAAGCCTAATGTTCAATCGAATTCAATCTGAAACATGACCCGGGCACATCTTCATCATCACACTGACTACATGAATCAAATGTAATATATTCTCAACAACAATCACAAACATAGTGCTGCTGTCTGCGTGGCATTGGTGGCGTGTAGAGGCCTTTTTACTGAGTAATTCTGCTCTTATTAATCATTTGTTCAACTTGAATCTTTCCGAATACTGCTGTTAGTGTATAAACAAACTCATTTAAAAGAAATCACGCTTCATTTTCTACACCAGTCTCTTTTTTTTTCAAACGACTGTTGTAAATGCTTCGCTCTCATTGGACGATGCTGTTTCTGGCACTCCGCTTTCATTGGACGGCTCTGGTTGTTGTCTGTAACCGGTAATGGTAGTTTTGGGTTACCTCTAATGCGCTGCTTTAAATGTCTTGCCTTTGATTTGTAAAAAAAATAAAAAATAAAAAGTTTGCATGTTCTCCACCGTTTTAGCATTGGTTTCCTCTGGGTGCTCAGGTTTCCCCCACAGTCCAAACACATGCGCTATAGTTGAATTGGATAAACTAAATTGGCATAAGTGTATGTGTGTGTGTTTGAATGTGAGTGTGTATGGATGTTTCCCAGTGATGGGTTGGGCATCCACTGCGTAAAACATTTGCTGGATAGGTTGGCGGTTCATTCCGGTGTGGCGACCCTTGATAAATAAAGGGACTAAGCTGAAGGAAAATTAATGAATAAATAAAAGAGCTGCTCCAGTTAATTTGCAGTAGCAGAAGAGTTCACACACAAATGGAAAATGTGGTTAATTTACTCTCCCTCAGGAAAGACAAGATGTTTCTGCAATGCTTCGGTGCATTTGGTATTTATTATTATTATTATTGTTTCGTTCACAAAGTAGAACGTATGTGCAACTATTTTAACCAAATCACAGTCAACGGAAATGCCATGTTTGTTTGGTGCCATTTAAACTATTATATGATGCAATCTTACTTTTTACATCACTGCCGTTACCTGTGTTAGATGTTTGTATTTGTGTGTGTATATAAATGCTATAACAAACATGTATATACTTTAAATACATGTGAAGTCAGAATTTTTAGCCCCCCTGTTTATTTTTCCTCCAATTTCTGTTTAACAGAGAGATTTGTTCAACCCATTTCTAATCATAATGGTTTTAATAACTCATCTCTAATAACTGATTTATTTTATCTTTGTCATGATGACAGTAAATAATATTTGACTAGATATTTTTCAAGACCCTTTTATACAGCTTAAAGTGACATTTAAAGGCTTAACTAGGTTAATTAGGTTAACTAGGCAGGTTAGGGTAATTAGGCACGTTATTGTATAACAATGGTTTGTTCTGTAGACTATTGAAAAATATATATAGCTTAAAGGGGTTAATAATTTTGACCTTAAAATGGTTCTTAAAAAATTAAAAACTGCTTTTATTCTAGCTGAAATAAAACAAATAAGACTTTGTCCAGATAAAAAAATATTATCAGACATACTGTGAAAGTGTCCTTGCTCTGTTAAACATCATTTGAGAAATATTTTAAAAAGAAAACAAAATTCAAAGGGGGGGGGGCGAATAATTCTGACTTCAACTGTACATTTACATTTATTAATATGTATTGTTATAAACATATTTCTATATATGTATATACATGTATTTGTGTATTTATATATACACAATAAATACACATGGTAAGCACAAACCTTTATTTTCTTTTTAATTAGTCTTGCATAATCAGTGTCCACCCACTCTTTTTAAGCAGCGTTGGTTATTATTTTTTATTATGGCTATTATTCTATTTATTATTTTTGTATACTTTTTTTGTTTAAGAGTTAAAAGCTATAAACCAAAGCAACCAGCGGCAATGAGAAGTTGTTGTTAGGCATCTATAGAAATTTAAAATACACCAATATATACATTTTGGCAGATATGAATTTATACATGCAGAGGCCAATAATTGATGTGTATAAAGCCAGATAAATGTAAACATTAATGAGAAAACAATGACATGTCTATAAACTGTGATTAAGTTTTTGTTTTTTCATGGCAAAACACTTTAAATTGAATCGATTTATGGAGAAAAAAAATGTCAAAATTATAATTGGTTTTTATTCCGGCTGATATGATAATATATAAAAGCACTGATTGGTCGACAGCGGTATGGGCGCTGAAATGTTGTGCATCACTAATAAACAATATATTTGGAAATTAGTGAAGTATGAATACATCAAATTATTTTTAAACTTTTAGAGTGTAGAGAGACTTGGATTACATTCACAGAAGTGGGCGGAGTTTGAGGTCTCTTTTGACACATTCTACACTGATTGGTGGATTTTTCTGCACAGAATTATGGGTAATGTAGTTTTCCTGCACATATTTGGCTCATGCGCATCGATAATACAAACAATATATTGGGAAATTTACAGTGAAATATGAATGCTTTATCAAATTATTTAAGAACTTTGAGTGTAGAGAGACTCGGATTACATTCATGGGAGTGGGCGGAGCTTGAGGTCCCTTTTGACACATTCTACACTCTGATTGGTGGATTTTCTGCACAGAATCATGGGTAATGTAGTTTCCCGGCACATATTTGGCTAATAAATGGATAGTTTAATTACTGTGCATCGCTAATACAAACAATATATTTTGAATTTGTTAAATATGAATACATTAAATAATTTAAGAACTTCTAGAGAATAGAGAGACTAGATTTCATTCATTGGAGTGGGCGGAGCTTGATCCCATATAGCACATTCTACACTCTGATTGGAGGATTTTCTGCACGTAATCATGGGTAATGTAGTTTTTCTGCACATATTTGGCTCATGCGCATCGCTAATACAAACAATATATTGGGAAATGTACAGTGAAATATGAATGCTTTTACCAAATTATTTAAGAACTTTGAGTGTAGAGACTTGATTACATTTACATGAGTGGGTGGAGCTTGAGGTCCCTTTTGACACATTTTACACTCTAATTGGTGGATTTTCTGCACAGAATCATGGGTAATGTAGTTTCCTGCACATATTCGGCTATTTAATGGATAGTTTAAATATTGTGCATCGCTAATACAAACAATATATTTGGAATTTGTTAAAATATGAATACATATATCAAATGAAGAACTTTTAGAGTGCAGAGAGACTCAGATTACATTCAGAAAGTGGGCGGAGCTTGAGGTCCCTTTTGCCACATTCTACACTGATTGGTAGATTTTCTGCACAGAATCTTGTGTAATGTAGCTTTCCAGCACATATTTGGCTCTTGTGCATTGCTAATACAAACAATATATTGGGAAATTTACAGTGAAATATGAATGCTTTTATCAAATTATTTAAGAACTTTGAGTGTAGAGAGACTCTGTTACATTCATGGGAGTGGGAGGAGCTTGAGGTCCCTTTTGGCACACTCTACACTCTGATTGGTGGATTTTCTGCACAGAATCATGGGTAATGTAGTTTACCTGCACATGTTCGGCTCTTAAATGGATAGTTTAAATATTGTACATCGCTAATACAAACAATATAGTTTGAATTTGTTAAAATACATATAAAAATACATAAATTAAGAACTTTTAGAGTGTAGAGAGAGACTCGATTACATTTATGAGAGTGCGGGGAGCTTGATGTTGAGCAAATTTTCATTTTTGTGTGAACTGTCCCTTTAAAGTTCTTTTAATAGCTTAGATTAACAATGCAAGGTTTATTAGTTATATTTAAAAATGAATAGAGAAACTATTGATGTGTTCCCTGTGCTGTGCTCTTTAATCATTTGTGGGTACATTTTATGTTGCCTTTTTGACTCTTAAAGTGCTGGTACCAATTAACATGCATTTAATAAATGACCGCAGTTTCAGCTAAACATTGTTTTAATGCTCTACCTCTTGGATGGCCTGAGGATGAGTAAATTAACAGCAAAATGTTCATTTTACTAGGGGGTGAACTGTCTAAGTTGAATTGATGCTGTAACTCATGTCGCCTCAAGTGTCAAAAATCAACAAGCATGAAAAAAACCCTCATTATAAATATCCTGAACATTAATTTCTTTCATTATTGAGACAAACATTACATGATAATCCTCATAATGTTCAAACAGACTTGCCTTTGAGTATATCGATGTGTTGCGTTTGTATTAAAATGCATTGATTCTGAATAAAAGGAGTGTGTATTGTTATGATGATGATGATGATGATTACTCATGACTGCAGTGATATGATGATCAGAGCCGATTGTTGCTCGTCTCATGTTAAGAATGTTCCTTACATGCCTGTCTTAAGAAAATAAACGTATACATTTCAAAACAGAGGCTCCAGTTTGGTGATTTTTATGTTTGTAAACAACTTTCATACATTAATATTTGGATAAAGGGTCAATATGAAATGATTCACAAAATGTACATAATAAAGAAGCAGTTTTACACATGAGTGCACATTTAGTCTGGATTGCTCAACCTGTTGATGCACTTTCTGTGGTCCATTAAGATGCACTTCTTTTTGGTCATCCTGTGAACGGGTCTGGAAATGCAGATGCAATTTTCTGTCGGAGTCCTGATAAACTGATCAATAGCGCCTCCTGTATGTAAAATAAAATAATTTTTTAACATGAACTTTTTTTATTTGTTTATTCAAATATAACTTAATTTAATTATATTCTTTTTATTGTCATTTTTCATCAGGATTCGAATGATATGAATGGATATTATCTTATTACTCAATGTAAATTTCTCATATGTTTTTTGCAGCAAAAACTTTGAAAAAAAATATTTGAAAAAGAAAAAAAAACATGAAGAAAAGCTCAAATTAATATTGAAATAATACATGCTTTTATTAAAAATGAGAAATGTTGAAATGAATGAGATGTTCTAATGAAATTGCAAATTGCTTTAAATATATATATGATGTTTATACATTGTAAAATGCATTTTGAGGGATCAGGTTTATCTGCCTATGCGTAAGAGACAGTATCCTTTATCCAAAGTTATGCAAATTATAAATACTAGGCCCATCTGGTCTGACTGCCTATGTGTAAAAATACAGTATCATGTCTCCAAAGTAATGCATATTGTCAGTTCCAGGCACGGCTGTGTCTTTTTGCTAACAAAAAGCCGGGTGATACTTTAAGGCAAGGCCCTGAAAACAAACCTAAACCTGTAATGGCACTGCCCACTAAGTTGTGTATTTAACTGCGTGCCAGCTGCAGTAGTTGAGAGATTTTTTGATGAACCCCACAGTATAAAAGCATTCTGCTTTGAAGACACCTGAAAATCCTCCTGGTTTTGTCTCTTCTTCAAATTCACAACACTAACATCACTAAAAATATGTTAACAACCAAAAAATTAAAAGAACAGAAACATTAAAAGGCACAAAGATTTTTAATGCTAGTGATTAATCATTAAAGGGCACCTATGGTGAAAAATCTACTTTTCAAGCTGTTTGGACAGACATATGTGTAGGTATAGTGTATAGACCGTCATATTGGGGTGATATAAACACACTCAGTCCTTTTTTTTCAATTTAACAACATAAAAGCGTTGGACCAATTGGAGCTGTTTTGAGATCGACCGCAACTTGACGTAGGAGTGCGGTCCCCCCGCCCACCAATATTGATTGACAGGTGGCCATTACCATCTCCTCAGTATGTTGTTTCACGTCCGCCATTTTCAGCGTGTGAGTCAAAGCAACGTCACCAAAGAAACATTCTGCTCTATTTTTAGATGTAAGGCTCATTGGGCTCAACATTCACCACGTTATCGCTCTCCTCGCCGCCAGTGTTTGTTAGTTTTGGTGGGTTTGCATACATGTGTACTTTTCATTGTGTCTTCCTTAAACTTCAGCGGTTTGCATTTCCGCGGTCACAGAAGCTCCCTGTCATCTTAACTAGGTGCAGCTGGAAAGTGCGAGAGCGCTGCCTCACGTGCGCGTCCCTCCATTGGAAAAAACGAACTAACAACGTGCAGCGCCATGCATTTCGCGTTGTCGCGGGTGAAAGTGACGACCGTGGGGTTTGCTCACTATTCTGCCGCCTAGGTCGCCTCTATGGACGCGCTGGCCCTGTTCAGGACACTGTTCATATTTCTGCCGCGCCACAGAACGTTATCTGAATAGTTTCATTTTAAATAACATGCGAATGTGTGCGTCTGGTGTGCCGCGTCATGGCTCTGAGCGACGCATTTGGTGTATGACGCCCTTTAGTTATAGCCTCAAGCAGGTCCTACACCAGAAGCGCCGCTCGGCGACACTCAGCGTCGCGCCAAGCAGCGGCATGCATTTTTGAATTCTAAACATAAGTTTCTATCGGGTGACACACCGGCGCTGCAAGTGTGCGATACTTTCAACTGTCATGTGCGCGCCATGTCGCGGTGCATCCGGTGTGTGATGCCCTTCAGTCACAGTTAATTCAGTGTGCTTTATTATTCTTGGTGTAGGCTACAAGTTCGGAGCTTTAAACTAGCACACAGCTGGCTGTAAAACTATACAAAGACACATGATTCTGTACTCTCTGCTTGGTCTGTGTCCGAGTCGTACATGTACAGCTGAATGCTGGTCCTCTCACTCATGTTGCTTCTCTCTGTCTGCCTGTCTATTGCAATACACACAGCGGGGGAGCTCTTGGCTCCGCCCCCTTGTTAAGTTGGGCGGGAAGTCGAAACTAGTTTTCATGTGAAGCAACACGCCCCTAAAACAGCAAACTGTGTACACGCCCCCAAAATGACACTTTTTAACACATCATAATAAAAAAATCTGAATTGTGTTTTGAACTGAACCTAAACTGGCACACTCAGAAGAACCATTATATTAATATAACATCTTAAAAAAGGGTTAAAATAGGTGCCCTTTAAAGTAATTTATATGTCATCTTAGAATCGAGAAGCAGCATGACCAACAAAAATAGCGTTCGCACGAGCAAAAGTAAGCAGGTGAATACCGAATGAGAGGATGATCACTCGCGCGCACAGGTGATGTGATGCGCGCGACTGTTTAAAAGGCATGCGCGCTCCCGTTTCCTAGCGCGAAGCAACCGTGCCTAGAGGAAACTTAACTGCTGCAATCAGGTTTCTTTGAAACAGACTGGACTAAAAGTGATGCTCGTGCACACACAGTCCTGCTGCTTCCAAAAGCTCCGGATGTTATTAAAAGATGTGTTTTTGTATGCACTAAGCAGCAGCGGTTGCCGGTTTTGTTTTAACTATTCTTTGAACAGAACAGATTATGGGCCTAACGTTACCCATGTGCGCGTTCTTATACTTTATTATCACACACAGTATGTTTTTCACCGGCTTTCTTTTGCTTACAGTTATTTTTGTTAATATTGTTTAATTATCATTTTTACAACAACATTGCTTTAATAGGAGATTAACTCTCCATGTGTGTGTAGTTAACTAGTGATCTGAGAGACCTTTAGCCTGGACAGACTAGGCTACTGTGCATAGTTTTAGATACATGGCAATAAATATTTTCTAAATGTAGTTGTTTTTTTAAGAAAGGTTTTGTTGAATAAAAAGAGCATGTATGCAGTCATATTTAGCATTTTTGACATATTATTTAACATTTGTGGCTAAGAAATAATTAATAAGAGATAAATTTGGTAAATCCTGAGTGTTAAGCCCTGAAAAGTCCTGTGAAATAAAAATGAATTGCAGTGTGACACTATGAAAGCACAGCCCATTTGCTCATGCATATTGAGCAGGGTCATACACACAAAAAAGTGAAATGAATGAGGAGGCATGTGGACATAACACAAAGTCTAAATTAAGTAATTTTAGCATGCCAAAGTCAAATTTATGCATATAAAATATACTTTTCCAACAACAAAATTGTGGCTAGTGATCAAAAAAGTAAGTGTCAAGCCCTGTATATATTTACAATTTAGTTGTTATTGAATAAAAAATATGAATAATATTAATAAATTAAAATTTATAAAAAGCTATAATTTTTTAATATCATTCATTCATTTTCTTGTCGGCTTAGTCTCTTTATTATTCTGGGGTCGCCACAGCGGAATGAACCGCCAACTTATCCAGCACGATTTTATGCATTGGATGCCTTTCTAGCTGCAACTCATCTCTGGGAAACTTTTTATTTAACAATAAAAGTTAAAATAACCCTTATGTAAATTACATATTTTAGTGAGGCAATTGGAATTTACATAAATATAATGATAATAAATATATTAATAAATCAATTAGCTTCAGTTGGCTATAAATCAGCTGATTTAGTTGATTATACGTATTGTACTTTTTTGTTTTTGCAATACATGGGACATGCAGGATTTATCCCTAAATTAAATTAAACAATTTATAGGACAGCATGATGGCTCAGTGGTTAGCACTGTGGCCTCACAGCAAGAAGGTTGCTGGTTTGAGTCCCGGCTGGGCCAGTTGGCATTTCTATGTGGAGTTTGCATGTTCTCCCTGTGTTGGTGTGGGTTTCCTCCGGGTGCTCTGGTTTCCCCCACAATCCAAACACATGCGCTATTTGAAAATTAGATAAACTAAATTGGCCATAGTGTATGTGTGTGATCGTGTATGGGTGTTTCCCAGTACAGAGTTGCAGCTGGAAGGGCATCCACTGTATAAAACATACGCTGCATAAGTTGGTGGTTCATTCCGCTGTGGCGACTCCTGATGAATAAAGGAACTAAGCCAAAGGAAAATAAAATGAATGAATAAACAACTTATTTGGTAGCAATGTTTTAGTTTTGTTTAGTTTCATTTTAACTCTTTTATTTTATTTTTAAAAATATAGACTGCAATATTATTTATGTTAATAGCAGGGCTTGACATTAACTTTTTTGATCACCAGCCACTGTGGCTAGTAGATTTCCAACATTACTAATCACTCGCCATTTTCAATAGCCACAATTTTGTTGTTGGGAAAATATATTTTATATGCATAAATATGACTTCGACATGCTAAAATGACTTGGTTTAGATTTTGTTATGTCCACATGCCTCCTCACTTATTTCACTTTTGTGTGTGTGTGTTGTGTATGAGCTTGCTCAATGAGGATGAGCAAATGGGTTGTGTCGCATAGCAATTAGTTTTTATTTCACATGACTTTTCAGGACTCAAAATTAGGGATTTACCAAATTTATCTCTGACCACACTAAAATAATATAAAATAATAAAATTATTATTGCTTATCCACAAAATTTAAATAATGTTTCAAAACAAGCTAAATATAGCTGTATACCTGCTCTTTTCAATTCAACAAAACTTTTCTTAAAAAAAAACATGCTCAGTAATCTGTCCTTTACTAAAGGTCCCAGATAACCAGTTAACTGCACATAAATGGGGACTTAATCTCATATTAAAGCAATGTTATTGTAAAAAAATGATAATAAAACCATATTACAGTTTTTCTCAGTGGCTTTGGTGCATTTCTCACAACACTATTTACATTTGCACAACAGTTCATGCATTTCTCAACACAATTAGTCATTTGTGCACATCATAGTAGCAGTTTCTCATTCCTTCCAGCAAATTGCAAATGCTTTTGGACATGCACCAACTGCTTTCATGCAACTCTCTGCTGTTTATAACATTATCATTTGCTTATGTCATGTCAGTCAAAATTAAGTAAACTTGTGATGCTGAATAGTCATTCCATCTTAAACTAATAGTCCTCATTTCATTACTGGAGTCATTATACACAAATGTTGAACTAGTTGTCAAAATCTGTCAAGCTAATCTTATAAAGAATTTAAATCTTTTTTTTTCCTGAAAATGTCTTCTAAATTGAACAATTTGATGAATGATTTACAGAGCTGTGTATGTTGTAGGTTCAGTTCCTGTATGTACTGCAGTGTTGTTTACAGTTGTGCACAGCTCTACCCAAAGTCAGTTTCTGTTTGTTGTAAATAAGGGTGTTTATTCTTTTGCACAATGCTGTGAATAAATTAGAATTGTAAAGAGCAAATAAAAATGTGAAACATACATATTCAGTGTCTTGTACTCAGATACCTCACTAAATGCAGTGATGTCTAACTTTACTGTAGTCTTCAAATGGCTGTGCAAATAGTATATAGTGCTGTCTTGAGCACTTTCAGGACGTGTCACCAAAATCTGTCTCTTTTGCATTGGAATAAATGTACAGAGTAAAGTGTCATAAAAACACGACAAAGCCATTTGAATGTCTTGTTCATAAACAATGGTGGCAGGACTTTTCATCTTGATGACACTGACACTTTCATTGACATCAATACTTGCTTTTGAGGAATGAGCTCTCCATTTTGAGCAAGTGACACGCTTTTGCAGGTTATCAACTAGGTTTTGCAGTTTGTACTAATTGTGTTGAGAAATGCATGAACTGTTGTGCAAATGTAAATAGTGTTATGAGAAATGCACCAAAGCTACTGAGAAAAACTGTGACAAAAATAACTGTAAGCTAAAGAAAGCAGGTAAAAACATACCGTGTTTGATAATGAAAGGATGATCACGCACAACGGTTAATGGTTGGCCTGTTAATAATCTGTTCAAAGAATAATTAAAGCGAAAGCAGTGACTGCTGCTGCTTATAAAAGTACATATGTATTTTTTGAAATCTTGAGCTCTTGAAAGCAGCAGGACTGTGGGTGCACGATCATGGATTTTTGTCCAGTCTGTTTCAAAGAGAATCGTTCGCAGCAGTTGCGTTTCCTCTAGGCACAGTTGTTACACGCAAGAAAATGAGCGTGCACGCTTTTTAACAGCTGCTTACATCACATTACCTGTGCGCGCGAGTAATCATCCTCTAATTTTGGTGTTCACCTGCTTTCTTTTGTGTGCGCAAACACAATTAGTTTTGTCAGTCATGCTGCTTCTCGATTCTAAGATTACATTTGCACGAATATTGGGCCATCTTTATTGTCAAACACTGCTTTTAAGAAAACTACAATTTAAAAATTTATCTCAACCAGCCAATGTGGCTAGTGGGAGAGTCTGTCTAACCCACCTCAGCTGAAATCTACCCGCATTTGGCGGGTGTTAATGTTAAGCCCTGGTTAAAAGTAAAAAAAATAGATAATTTGATTTAAATAATATTAAAATAAAAGAATGAGGATTATTTGAATGCATTACATGATCACATATTGTGTTTTCTAATAGCTTCTTTCCTAGAGCTATCTTTTACATGAATGCACAAAAATGTAAATATATTTATACTTTTTATATAAAAACCTTCTCTTCTCTTAAAGGAGACCTGTTAATGCTGCTTTATACAAGACGTAAAATAAGTCTCTGATGTCTTTAGAGTGTGTGTGTGTGTGTGTGTGTGTGAAGTTTCATCTCAAAATACCACACAAACAATGTATATAACTCTTTGAAACTGCTCCTTTTAGTTTTTGATCCTAATTGTGCATTTCTGGTGACTGTAGCTTTAAATTCAAATGAGATTCTGCTTTTTTCAAGAGAGGGCGGAGCTACAAAATGCCTGTGTGTCAGCATAGTGGCAGATTCAAAAACAAGACTAACTTCTTATGCTAATGAGGGTGAGATGGTCACTAATGGGCGGGGCTTTTCCCATCTGATGACACGTACAAAGGGAGAATGTCAATCAAAGTGTTTCTGCAGTTTCTTATCAAGTCTGATTATAAAAATTAAAATTAATACATGTTTACTATTAGAAGCTGGACATATTTACAGAATGTTGCCACACAACTGTGTTTAAACCCCTTATAAAAGTGATTTTTGCATAATAGGTCCCCTTTAAGCTGCTTTGACACAATGTACACTGTAAAATAAATATAGATTAATTCTCTGACCTCTGTGCGGATGGTGCGGCTGCCCTGTGCTGGACATGTGTTGAGGTAAAGGTCAAAGAGCACGCTGGGGTCACTGACAGTCAGATTCTCATCCGCATCAACGCTGGCCTCTAAACCCTGCAGACCCCCAAACACCACCAGCATGTGCCTGAATGACACACACACACACAGGTTACAGGATACATTCATGAACACACTCATAAACACACAGCAGAAACTGACCTGAAGGCTGGGAGAGTCACATGATCTGTGTTGTGCCCTTTTTCTGACGTCCCGATAGTCAGATCATAACCCTCTTTATACGGACACTCAGAGAACACAGCGCCTACACCCACAAGAAACACACAATAAAGATGCGCAATATACAAACAGACACACAAATGAACGAACACAATAAAGACACACAATACAAACAAAGACAAAAAAATAAGACGGACACACAAACAAAAAACACACATACACATTGCACAGACACACAAACAATAAGCAAATATACACAATAAAACACATGCACATGCAATAAAACACACACACACACAAACAATAAACACATAATAAACACACACACACAACACACATGCACAAACAATAAGCAAACATACACATGCACATACAATAAAATACACAAACAGGATAAACAAACCAGACACACACAGTAAACACACACAAACAATAAACACAATAAATACACGCACAGACACAATAAAGGCACACACAAACAAAAACAAAGACATGCACATAATAAACAACAAATAATACATATAATAGACAAACTATATAACAATTAAACACACACATGCACAGACACACAAACAATAAGCAAACACACGTGCACATACAATAAAACACACAAACAATAAGCACACACAAACACAGACATGCACATAATAAACAACAAACGATACATATAATAGACAAAATATTGTGTACCTTTATTAGGTACACCTCTCCAACTGCTCTTTAATGCAGATTTCTAATCAGCCAATCACATGGCAGCAACTCAATGCATTTAGGCATGTTGACATTCAATTCAATTCATCTTTATTTCTATAGGGCATTTACAATGTACATTGTGTCAAAGCAGCTTCACATAGAAGTTCTAGTAGATTGAAACTGTGTCAGTAGAGTTTTCACATGGTCAAGACGATCTTCTGCAGTTCAAACCGAGCATCAGAATGGGGAAGAAAGGGGATTTAAGTGACTTTGAATGTGGCATGGTTGTTGGTGCCAGAGGTGCTGGTCTGAGTATTTCAGAAACTGCTGAGAAAAGGCAGTTCTGAAGGCAAAAGGGAGTCAAACCCAGTACTAGTAAAGTGTACCTAATAAAGTGGCCAGTGAGTGTTTATAACAATAAACGCACGATATACACACACACATAAGGGACACAATTTAAAGAGAGCGAAAATAAGTGAACACAGATGCATGTAGGAAAATAACGCACTGAGACAGGAGGCCAGACGAACACTGTATCCCCAGTAGAGCCCAGCTTCAGTCCTGGGGATGTGAGGAGCAACAACCACACCTTTATACACTCTTCCATCTGAAACACACACCCACACACATATATATATACAAGCAATAAGCAATATAAGCAATCCCACGAGTAGCATTGAGATCTGGCTGTATATTGGCACTGGTGGGAGGTGTGCATTAGCATAAGGCCGTAGGCTGAATGCCTTAGTGTCCAACCAGTTTCGATATACAGCCCCATCGCACTGCTATGAGATGGCATGAAGGCCATCAGTCTACAGATATTCCACAGTATGTTTCTGTTGCAATCGGGATTTCACAATAATTAACCCTAAAAAGCTAAAGCAATGCAAACATTACCAGATTACTGTTGTTTGCAATGAGGAAAACGCTAAACACATGCGGGCATTTCTTCTTTCTTTCTGTTTACTGAAATAGTCTGCAGTAACAAAAACAGGAGATACATTAGAAACAAACAGATGGCCAACCAAAAAGTAACTTAAAGAAAGTCACTCTTTGGTTATACAAAGAGTGACCAACATAAAACACAACTTACATTCCTAACATGCGAGTCCCATCTCACACTCAACACACTACAATTACTACGATATAAATACAGCACTGCAACATACAAAAGAGAGATCAACTTAAAAAAGTCACTTACCCGTTTAATAATCATTTGATCAGCTGTAAAATTACGCTGAATTTTTCTTCTTTAAGGTTTTATTATGTGGTCTCTGTCGCCATCTTGTGGATGGACAACATCAACCGTCTTTGCCCTACTCAATGACAGGCTAATGGCTGCTTACATGCTGTCACTGAAATTATTCCTATTTAAAATAGGCACTAAGCTTATAATAATAATAATGCATTTTATTTAAAGGCGCCTTTCATGACACTCAAGGTCACCGTACAGGACAGCTAGAACAATCAGCTTAAATAAAAACACAAAAAAAGTCATTAAAAACACAATACAAATTTTAAAAATGCAGTCGGGTTAAAGAGAATAAGCTTTTTTGAACAGATGTGTTTTGAGTTTGGATTTAAATTGTGAGAGTCTAAATTGCGGAGATCAGGAGGAAGTGAATTCCAAAGCTGAGGAGCAGAGTGGCTAAAGGACCTGCTCCCCATGGTGACAAGGCGGACAGAGGGAACAGTGAGGTGAATGGAAGAAGACCTGATTGTTTGAGAAGGTGTGGCGATATGAACAAGACTAGTAAGGTATGGAGGAGCAAGACTGTTATAAATAAACTGCATAGTTGCAATGTAAACAACTACATTGTTGACTAAAAAAACCCTCAAAACTACATTATGTTGTCCAACAGCTGCATTATTTGTCAAACTGTATAGTGTCCTCTACTTGTTGCTGTATGTGGGCGGATTAATACATAAGGGTCAAGGGTTAAGAGGCTGGACGAGTGCTCTTATTTGCAGAATATCACATGGTTATCAGCCAACCAGACAGAACTGTTGTATATAAAAAATATATATATATATATATATATATATAAATAAAATAACTGAATCTAAATGAAAACTACAACTATTAATTTGGCAACTAATATTAAACAGTTTTATAGTAAACTTTATTTAATTAATTTTTTTTACTTCATTTAATTTTTTATGGTTTTAATTGTATATTTATAAATATTTATTTAATGATTATTATCAAATAAAACCAACTAAACAGTTTTTTTAAAATAAAATCAATGCAAAGTCTAAACATGCATACAACAAAGCAACAACAAAAAAATTTAATAAAACTACAAAACGATTATTTTAAAATGAAAACATTTTATTTTAGTATCGCTGAATAACTACTGTAATTTACTTTAATAGATTTTAATTTTATATTCTTTGTTTTAGGTAACAAAATATATTTGTAGTTGTAGGTTTTAGAATATTTGCGTACCTTTGTTTTGGCTCTCGTTGAGCTGTACGGTCACTCTCAGTCCAGTTTTCAGCTGTTTATCAATCTGAACTTCCTGTAAACACAGCAAACAGCCTGAGGTAATTTCCTCTGCAGAAAAGAATTCAAACACACTTGTACAAAAAAAACCTATTAGAG
This sequence comes from Danio tinwini, assembly GCA_903798205.1. Classification (NCBI taxonomy): domain Eukaryota; kingdom Metazoa; phylum Chordata; class Actinopteri; order Cypriniformes; family Danionidae; genus Danio; species Danio tinwini. The sequence continues at coordinate 600,303 of CAIGQZ010014538.1, forward strand.
AAATAAAAAAAATATATATTTTTGTTATTGATAATTATAATTGTCATTATCACTATTATTAAAACTAAAAAAATCACATTCTGTTAGCATTTACTTGAAACTAATTACATTTACGTTAAACAATAATTAACAATATATATAATAATTCAAATTTACAATAATTAACAAAATATTCTATACAAAGAAAGCATGATAAATGCAAACACACACCTTCCTCATCCCACAGTTGACGAATGAGCCTTTCCCTGCTTTGATTGGCCGATCAAGAACCACACCCTCTCGAAACTCCGCCTCTTCATCAATGCGCATGTGATGAGGGCTGTCCAGAGGATTCAACAGACCTTCAAAACACACACACACACACACACAAAAATACACACACACACACGCACACACACGCACACACACGCGCACGCACGCACGCACGCACGCACGCACGCACGCACGCACGCACGCACGCACGCACGCACGCACACACACACACACACACACACACACACACACACACACACACACACACACACACACACACACACAGTTCAACCCAATACACACACAATAAGCTTTAAAATTGAATCACTTTTTTTTTTGTGTGTGTTGCTCACCAGCAAACTGCAGATCCTGATGCTTCGGGAAGAAGAATTTCCTCAGATATCTGCACACAAAACAGAAATATATTATACGGGTCTAAATCTATAAATCTATTTTATTTGTACTGCTCACTGAGATCCACTTATAATGTTATCAATGTTTTACATAAAAAAAACATCATCATTTAGAAGTAACTGACTATTTTCTTTGCTGGTTTTTATTAGAATGGTCTGTTTGAAGGGGCGTGGCCAATTGTAGACTGACCACTGTTTTGTTTGGCTGACAGTTTTGCATATTAACAGAGCTAAATAGGCAGTGAATTAAAAAAGGTGTCAATCATTAATGGAGGCAGGGCTTATCCAGCCTATTACATCATTGAATAGAACATTCCAGAGCCTGTCGTTTTTGTCAGACTGCCTTCAATATTAGCTGATTTAAGAGGAATTACAAAGTGTTGACTTCTGAAACTCAAATGATGTTTTTATAGTACTGTGAACTCCTATATCTCAAAAGAAAAAGAGAATTTTGGTTTCTCAATTCATGACCCCTTTAAAAGGATAGTTCACATTGGAATTACAATTTCCTCATTATTTACTCACTTTTGTTGAACACAAAACAAGATATTCTGAAGAATGTTGGGGGGAAAAACAGTCATTGACATTTATGGTAGAAACAAAAACACTATGGAAGTCAATGGCTGTCTTTTCCCGCATTCTTCTGCTGTATATCTTTATTTGTGTTCAACAGAGGAATGAAAATCAAACGGGATTGCAACAAGTAGAGGACGATTAAATGATGGCAGAATTTTTTGTTTTGGGTGAACTGTCCCTTTAAGATGACAAAAGTGTGATGAAGACTTTCTCGAGGTTTTTTTTTTCCTTCACTTTTGTCAATTGGTGAAGTTTTTTCCTCACCACTGGCTTGCTTGGTTTGGGACTTGTGGAGCTGCGCATCGGTGGATTTGTTCTTCAGTGTTTAGAGCAGCAGTCATCAAAAATATTTGTCAGAGGGCCAGAGTTATACTAGACAGTCTCCTTGGGGGCCACAAGAAGAAAATCTAATTTAAAAAAATCGCATTTTGGCTTAACATTATTAGATTAGATTAGATTAGATTCAACTTTATTGTCATCACACATGTACAAGTACAAGGAAACGAAATGCAGTTTAGGTCTAACCAGGAGTGCAATAGCAGCAAGTGCAGGATACAGGTATAAGTTATAAAGTGCAGTTATAGAAAAACTATGGTGATATTTACAAATGGATGTACTATCAACATTATATGGCTGGCAGTGTGGTCCCTGTGATGCGTTGGGCAGTTTTCACCACCCGCTGCAGTGCCTTACACTCCGCAACAGAGCAGCTTCCATACCAGACTGTGACACAGTTCGTCAGGATGCTTTCTATTGTGCAGCGGTAGAAGTTCACCAAGATGGCTGATGACAGCTGGTTCTTCTTAAGTTGCCTTAAGAAAAATAGGCGCTGGTGAGCCTTCTTGACCAGGCTGGAGGTGTTGGTGGTCCAGGAAAGGTCCTTGGAGATGTGGGTCCCCAGGAACTTGGAGGATGATACAGGCTCGACGGCCATCTCATTGATGTAGATGTGATCATGTGAGCCTGTTCGTCCCTTCGTGAAGTCCACAATGAGCTCCTTGGTCTTGTCGGTGTTAAGGAGCAGATTATTGTTGGTGCACCACGTGGCCAGATGCTGTATCTCTTCCCTGTAGGCAGTCTCATTATGTTTAATGTTTATACTTTTTCAATTTTATTACAAAACTGAAGGCATTTGATTCAGGCTCCCATCACTTATACCACAGTCAACCACTAGTAGTGATAGATATTTTGCCTCAACTCAATTAGGCTAAGCCAACAAGGGGAAATGTAACTTTAGCCATTGATTAAGCACAGTGAGTAGCCCGTTTCAGCATTGAGATTTGAATTCAAGCCCACTTAACGTTTCATTTGATGTGCGAACATTTTTTGTGACCTGTTTTGTTCTGGTACCAGGTTATGTATTTACCATGCTATTTTAAGTTTTATGTTATTGTTTTTCCTCCTTTTTTCAGCCCTAGGCAGACATCCCAAGTCTCCCGGAAGTTCTGTGAGTCTCCCGTAAGCGCATAGAGACTCCCGGATGCCCGCAAACGAATGATAATCTCCCGGAAATCGTGCATCTCCCTCCCGCTCCTCAAATACGTTGCCCACCCCTCTCCACCGCATCCCTCTTTGCTCTTTATCACACACACGTTGCACGCATTCCGCCTACACCCCACCCAGTCTTCGCTTACGCTAAAACCTGTTTGAAACAATAAATGCTTGATGCCTGTCTGTCCTTATGTCGAAGTGTAGCCTAAATATAGTCATAAATGATGGTTATTCTGACAAGAGACTCAGTAGTTGTTATTTTTAGTTGCTTTAATAGTGTGGACCACATTTTTCTTTTTGATCCTCACAATTTTGGAATCCAGTCGCAGGCCGGATTGAACGGCTTAGCGGGCCGGATTTGGTCAGTGGTTTAGACTAAATCACTAAATCAGTGACTTTCAGCAGTGAAATTTAAATTACACTGAACTGAACTTCAACTTTGAAAACTGGGCTGACAACGTTTTAATTTACTAGAACTTGTATGTTAAGCTGCTTTGACACAATCTACATTGTAAAAAGTGCAATAGAAATAAAGATGAATTGAATTAAACTAAATGGTGGCAGCACTTACTGTGGACACTCGAGGTACTGCAGGATGCGTGCCAGCTGGACACAGGACTGGCCTTTTTTACCCACTCCTTTAAACTCTCCTTCAACGCTCCTGAAACATTAAGAAAACCTTTAAAAGCTTGAGCTGCAATAGACTGAATTAGTTCTGTTCCCTTTTTCCAAGAGTGTTTTTTCTCATCAGTATTTAACTCAACTTTATTTCTAAAGCACTTTCAAACAACCACAATGGGTACCATACATACAAGTGCTGTTCATACAATGTAGTTTAAATTGAAGCATTTGTTAAAGAACTGTCACAAACTAAAACAAGTAGGAGAATCACAACAATACAAACTTTGATTTAAAATAAGAATTGCATGATAGAAGATAAATTATAATGAGGCAAATAACTACAATCCCATGAAGCATTTCATCAAAATAAAAACAGCAATAAATAACTTATTCATTTACTTTCGGCTTAGCACCTCCGTTAATCAGGGGTTGCCACAGTGGAATGAACCGCCAACTTATCCAGCATATGTTTTGCGCAGCGGATGCCCTTCCAGCTGCAACCCATTACTGGGAAACACCCATACACTCGCCTTCACACACATACACTACGGCCAATTTAGTTCATTCAATTCCCCTATAGCGCATGTGTTTGGACTTGTGGGGGAAACCGGAGCACCCAGAGGAAACCCACGCCAACATGGGGAGAACATGCAAACTCCACACAGAAATGCCAACTGACCCAGCTGAGGCTCAAACCAGCGACCTTCTTGCTGTAAGGTGACAGCGATACCCACTGCACCACCGCACTGCCCGCAATATATAACTATTCAAGCTATTGTTGATTGTAAGTAGACACTGTATCGATAAACAATACATTCAAAGTTTATTGCAAAATATGCATACATAAAGTAGTATATGAGTGAGCGAATAATCTCTTTTGGAACTTTGTGAATTGGAACTTTCTGATTGGTGGATATTACACACGGCATCATGGGTAATGTAGTTTTTATGCACATTCCACAAAAATATAGGCGAAAAAATGTCCATAAATGAATAAGTGCAAATAATGTTGTTATTCAGTGTAACGGAGATGTACAGAGAATGATGATTCTTACTGAAATATATAGAATTGAAGAATAAGTAATCATGCTAAATTTGATTCTATTTTAAATTATTAAACAGTAACAAGTCATCTTTATTTCTATAACACTTTATACAATGTAGATGCATCAACACCACTTTATATTGATGAACAGGGAAATAAATAAATAAGTGGTCGGCACTGATGCTCAGTGGTTAGCCCCTCACAACAAAAATGCCGCTGGTTCGAGTCCCAGCTGGGCCATTTGACATTTCTGTGTGGAGTTTGCATGTTCTCCTCGTGTTGGTGTGGGTTTCCTCCGGGTGCTCCGGTTTCCCCCACAGTCCAAACACATGCGCTATAGGGGAATTGAATAAACTAAATTGGGCGTAGTGCATGTGTGTGCATGCGAGAGTGTATGGGTGTTTCCCAGTACTGGGTTGCAGCTGGAAGGGCATCCGCTGTGTAAAACAGATGCTGGAATAGTTGGCGCTTCATTCTGCTCTGGCGACCCCTGATGAACAAAGGGACTAAGCCGAAAGAAAATGAATAAATAAATAAATAAGAAGTGATAACAAGATTTCACATTGTAGGACATGTTCAGCATGTCAGACACCTAGTGGTTTGTAAACAAAAAATAATAATTATACTAATTAAAGTAATAACATTAATTTTAATGGAAATAAATTATTATTATTTATATAAAAGAATATAACAAAAATAAATTACATTGAATGGCCTATTAGTGTGTGTTTTCTGTAAATCACAGTAAAAACATTAATTTTCCTACTTTAGCTTAGTCCCTTTATTAATCAGGGGTCACCACAGCGGAATGAATCGCCAACTATTCCAGCATATGTTTTACACAGCGGATGCCCTTCCAGCTGCAACCCAGTACTGGGAAAAACCCATCACACTCATTCACACACATACACTATAGCCAATTTAGTTTATTCAATTCCCCTATAGCACATGTCTTTGGACTTGTGGCGGAAACAAGGCACCAGGAGGAAACCCACGCCAACACGGGGAGAACATGCAAACTCCACACAGAAATGCCAACTGACCCAGCCGAGGCTGGAACCAGCAACTTTCTTGCTGTGAGGCGACAGTGCTAACCACTAATCCACCATGTCACCCTTCCAGTAAAACTACATTATAGTATTTACTTTTTTGCTCAGTAAAAATGGCCATTAATCAGGCACATTCTTACGTATAGGGCAAAAATCTCAATTACGTTTTTATTATTGTCACACTAAAAATCTCTATTTCATCAATACATGATGGAGAGTTTTTATTCATATATTCAAATTCTTATTTAACGTAATTAAATTAGGTAATATTAGGTCTCACAAATCAGCAGACTTTAGGTCAAAAAGCAGCCCTGTGTAACCAAAATCAAAACAGCAGCTCACTTTGCGTCTTCTCCCAGCTCATCAAATACGACCACCTCATCCACACAGAAAACAGCACACGCTCGGGCGATCTGACCCGCCAGATACGTCCGCAGCTCTGGAGACTGAGCATTATCCATCACTGATCCAGGCAGGGCCACGCTCACTGTATACAGACGACCTGAACACGCACACACAAACACATACATACACACACACACACACACATTAAAGTTAATTATTATTTTATTATTATTTTATTCATTAACTATTATTGTTATCAGTTAATGAGTTGTTACCAGTTAGTATATTAATGTTTATTAGTTTATTATTAATTATTGATTAGTTAACTTCTTAATTAATGACTAATAATACATTAACACATTACAACAGCCATATCACCCTGCAGCCCAGGACCGGTTACTCACTGAAGCTAAGCAGGGCTGAGCCTGGTCAGTACCTGGACGGAAGACCACATGGGAAAACTAGGTTGCTGTTGGAAGTGGTGTTAGAAAGGCCAGCAGGGGGCGCTCAACCTGCGGTCTGTGTGAGTCCTAATGCCCCAGTAAAAGTGAAGGGGACACTACACTGTTAGTGGGCGCCGTCTTTCGGATGAAACGTTAAATCGAGGTCCTGACTCTCTGTGAGCACTAAAAATCCAATGGCACTTCTCGTAAAGAGTAGGGGTGTAATCCCGGTGTCCTGGCTAAATTCCCTCTTGGCCCTTACGATCATGGCCTCCCAATCATCCCTTATCCACTGAACTGGCTCTATCACTGTCTCTCCGCTCCACCAATAGCTGGTGTGTGGTGAGCGCATTGGCGCTGTTGTCCTGTGGCTGCCGTCACATCATCCAAGTGGATGCTACACACTGGTGGTGGTGTGGAGAGACCCCCCTCATGATTGTGAAGCGCTTTGGGTGTATGGCCACACACAATAAATGCTTTATATAAATACACATTACATTACATTACATTAAAACCATTGTCTCATCTGATTACAAGTCGCACTAATAATACACCTTTTTTTGCTATTGTACCTCTTAAAATAAACTTTGTTTGCAGCTTAGATCAAAATTATGATAATGCATTAAATAAAAGCTTCAATGATTAATCGAGAGGGGTCTGGATGCAGACTTGGTGCAGTGCAATTTGAGCTGCATCCAATGCTTTTTAATGCGCTCACCTAACCCCACCCGTCACAGTGACGTCACTCACTCCATTGAGTGCATTGTCTCCCCGCTTGCATCATAAAGGCTGCATCCAGATACTATTGGATTAATCACAACGTGAAAATTTTATACCGTCATAAGCCTAGCATCAACGCAAAGCGATAAACAAAGGCAACATTGCAAATTTCAATAATGAACATATACAAACAGCAGGTTTATTATAAAAAATATATATATATAAATGTTTGAAAACATAAGGGGAAAAATAGGCGAATCAGTGAATAGTGAACAACTTACTGCCATTGTGTAAATAACATGTAATCTTGTTTTTTGTATTTTGTATATAGATACGAATGTAAATTCTGCAATAATTCAATCTTGCGACGAGATGATCCCATGGTTTTCATAATCCTGGACCAGGCCGTATCCTGAGCAGCTGCTGTGGTGGTCATGGAAGAGTGGAGAGCATGAGACTGATTCCTGTGACGCTCCAAAGACAGACGAGTCTTCGCTGAGGTCCAGCATTCTCCAGCACCTATACTTCAGCTCTGCACAAAACCTTTGGCCATAGGAAAAATTGTTGTGCCCAACTGAGCCTGGTTTCTCTTCAGGTTTTTTTTTTTTCTAATTCTTCACTTTCATTCGTCAATTGGTGAAGTTTTTTCCTCGCCGCTGTCGCCACTGGCTTGCATGGTTCAAGATCTGTAGAGCTGTGCATCGATGGATTTGCTCTTCAGTGTTTGGACTCTTAGTAGTGAATATTAAACCACACTGAACTGAGCTAAACTGAACTGAACTTAAACACAGAAAACTGAACTGACTCTGTTTCAATTTACTATAATCATCATGTGAAGCTGCTTTGACACAATCTACATTATAAAAGCGCTATACAAATAAAGGTGACTTGAATTGAATCTTGATATTGCTATGCAGGAAACAAATAAACCAATGTAATCTGACTACTTTTGGATTACATTCAGAATACATTTGTACTAACCTTTATTTTATGTCCCATACATTAAAATACAAACAAAGAAAATACATTTTAAAAAGTAGTTCACTCTAATTACAAGTGCTGTCTTACCTTTACTATCCTTCTCTTCCTGCTTAACCTGCTCTTGATTTTCCTCCTCTTTCTTCAGTTTCTGTTTCTCCAGCTGCTGGATGAGTTTGCTCTCTTTGCGTCGCCTCTTCTCTTCTTTCTCTGGGAGCAAAAAACAAAAATATATTATGAATTTGAAGAGTTTTGAACTTATATTATTTTTTAGTAGCTAAAAGTACTTAATAGAGGCGATGCAGTGGCGCAGTAGGTAGTGCTGTCGCCTCACAGCAAGAAGGTCGCTGTTTTGAGCCTCAGCTGGGTCAGTTGGCGTTTCTGTGAGGAGTTTGCATGTTCTCCCTGCATTTGTGTGGGTTTCTTCCGGGTGCTCCGGTTTCTCCCACAGTCCAAAGACATGCGCTATAGGGGAATTGGGTAAGCTAAATTGTCCGTAGTGTATGAGTGTGTATGGATGTTTCCCAGAGATGGATTGCAGCTGGAAGGGCATCCGCTGCGTAAAAACATATGCTGGATAAGTTGATGGTTCATACCGCTGTGGCGACCCCAGATTAATAAAGGGACTAAGCCGAAAATAAAATGAATGAAGTACTTTAATAGATTTGTTAGCGCTGGGCAAAGATTAATCACATTCAAAAACAAACTGGGTTTTTTTTTACATGACTTGTGTGTGCAGTGTATTTTTTATGCATATATTAATACACACATACATGCATATTTATATTTTAAAAAAAGTTTATTTATATTTAGATATAATATACATATTAAACAAATTATATCAATTTAGAATATATATGGAACTAAACAATTTTGTGTTTTTTTGCATGTGTGTGTATTACACATACATTAAAAAGATTTATATAATACACACTCATATATTGTCAAAACAAACTTTTATTTTGGATGTGATTAATCGTAATATTTGTACAAAAGCCCATCTTTAACTGCTCACATGTACTTCCATTGTAAAATCTGGACTGTTTTAATGAAATAAGTAAGATTTTAAGATGCACACACTTGATGGAATAAAGCACCATTGGTTTACTTGATTATTAATAAATAATTCATTCATATTTCTTCGGCTTAAACTGGATTTATACTTTCACCTGGCGCCGCATTGCGCACCTCCACTGACTGCACGTGCACCTCGCGACACAGACGAGGCTTTTATACTTGCCGCGTTCACAGTTGTGATATTCTTTAAAATGACAGGGGGCGGTCAAAAGAAACTGACTGTAAAGTCAAACAGATAAACAGAGATATAGGAAGTTTCCGGAACTACGTCATGTCATTAATATCTTTTACGATTTTTTTACTAATTAATTGTATTGTTTTTATAAATTATTTTAATGATTATAAGGATCTTTATAACCATTCCAAGATTTTTTAATCAAATTTGATGCATCACTTGCTTTTGTTCATATCTCGGACAGTTTTACTAAGGTTTATTAAAATATTAATGACAACAGAACATGGATTGCTCTACAAATATATTTTTATTATGGCAAAAATAAAAGCAAAAAAAATATTTAAAAAAAAAGCACACTTACTAAAAAATAGATTTAGATTTTTAGATTTAGCCCGCTCCTTAATTCACACATTACTGTCCGGCTAGTTTTGTGTCGTGTACTTATGCTAAAAGGGTAATAATGTTTCAACATTCCTGACCATTATCACCAATAAAGCCTAGAAAAACAGGGCATCAGCGTAAACAGTGTAAATAATTTGTTTATTTTAGTTTTGTAACTATTACATTGTTTTAAATTCAAAATTGTAATATACACATCAGTGTAAAACCTATGACTTGTGGACAAACATATTTCTTTAATTGTGTACATGGGTCTCCACTTTTGCCATGGCCTCTTTTGGCTTTAACAATCCCTCAGGTTTTTCCAAACTGTCTTTGTTTAGATAAATTTAACCTGCACAATGCCAGTTAAGCCAATTATAATTCAGCACTCCGGGTTGCCTTGTTGGAAAACAGTGTATTTCATTTATTCATTCAGGAAGGCTCTGAAAGAATGCGTCCGGACCAAAATGGACAGTATCAGACGTCAAAATGAGACTGTTTTAGTTCCACATGAGGTTATTAATTAGCAAATGATATAAATATTACAAACATAAACATTTGGTGAGCAGGTGACAGCGTGCCCTAACAACAGGCTTCATGACGAGATACCCAGTGATGAGAAATTTGGCTGTTTGCACCAGACGAAACACGACAGAAATGTAAACACAGCCTTTCAGAAGCACAGAATATGCACTCACACACGAAACGGAAAGGTTTAGAATCTATTAAAACTCACATTGTTAGCATTTAGCACTGAATAAAGCACATGAGGTGTACCTGAGGTGATCACTGTCATAGGTTTCACATGTTCAGCTGTGAGAAATAGAAGCCGTTTCTAATATATCAATTCGAAATGTTGGTTAGAACCAAAACTCCTTTTAATATGGAGAATATTCCCTCTATCACGTGTTGTTGCTTTTATTTAGAGCACAGTTTAAATCACTCGCTCCTGTACTTAATCTGGCATCCCGCGCTTGCGTTCATTTTGATCCAGGAGTGCAATACCTAGTTCAACCACTGGGTGTCAAACTTACATACTGCACCTTTAAATTGTATCAGGCTAAAACGAGCACAAATTGTACTAGAATGTATTCTCCGCAGTGCACCAAGCTGCCATTCTTCCTCAAAACATAATCCCAATTCATTTTCCCAAGATTTTTTATTCAAGTAAGAGAAAAATCTGTAGTTTTTTTTACTAAAATTCTGTGCAGAAATACCAAAAAAAATTTCCAGATACCGTCTGGCCCTACTTATGAGTCCTGAGAACTTCTTTTATGAGAGAGAACTTATATTATGTTAAACTGATTTAAAACTAACGTAATTTATAAAATTTAATTAGAACATGATTAACTTAGTTTAATAAGTTACAATGAACTAAAAACATATGCTGTCAAGACTAATTGATCATAGTATTTTTTAGTGTAGATCAGGTGTGCTCAACCCTGTTCCTGGAGATCTACCTTCCTGCAGAGTTTAACTCCTACTCTGATCAAACACACCTAAATCAATTTATTAGGACCTGAACAGCACCTGATAATTACAGACAGGTGTGTTTGATATGGGTTGCAACTGAAAACTGCAGGAAGGTAGATCTCCAGGAACAGGGTTGGCCACCCCTGGTGTAGATAGTAGATAGTGGCTGCGTCTGAAACCGCCTACTATTCAGTAGGTACTGCATTTGAATTTAAAAGTACTACTCGGCCGTTAGAAAAGTACGTTCTATACAGTATGAATGGGAGAAGTATGAATAGAATTCGGACGTACTACATCTGCCATTTCGTCATGGTTACGTGACCTATCTGCGTCAGTTACAATGCTTCACTCCCATTCATGAATTCTCTTGCGGGGCATCATGGGATAGCGCAGCATGCATGGGATGCGCACTTTAGAATCTCGCCGGAAGTAGTAAGTCATCCGGGTACTTCTTGCATACTGATTTTCGAATTCTATGAATTCGGACATACTACTCGGCTCACATACTGATTTTAGCGTACTGTTTAGTATGGAAGTATGTGGTTTCAAGCGCAGCCAGTGTGTTTACTTCAATTATTTTTCAATCAAGTAATGATGCACGCTCCGTTAAAAAATCTTGTAATGTGAGCATATTTACTGTACAAAACTCATCCCTGAACTATAAGGGCAAAACAATAAAATAAATCAATTTAATCATAATTAATTAATTGTTTAATCATAATTGAGTTAAAATGTGCAATTAATACACCTAGAATTCGGAAGGAATTTCTCCAAAGACCCAAAACTCAAGGTGGATTAGCACTTCCTAACTTCAGGTATTATTATTGGGCTGCAAATATCTCAAAAATACTTTATTGGCTTCAAAACCATAAGGATGTTTGGTGTATTTCACAATGGAACTCTTGTACTTCTTCATCCCTACCTGCTTTGGCTTTATCCAAAATGCCCCTTTGTATTACACTGTACACCCAATGCCCAGTTGTAGTAAATACCCTCAAGATTTGGTTACAATTTAGAAGATCCTTAGATTTTAAAGACATCTCCATAGCTAGCCCTATATGCAAGAATCACTTATTTCTCCCTGGTCAATTGGACTCAGTCTTTAGTCAATGGCAACAGGTAGGCCTTGTTAAACTCAATGACCTTTTTATTGATGAGGTTTTTGCTCCATTTACAACTCTCTCTCATCAAAACACACACTGCCTAGATCACATTTGTTTAGATATTTTCAAATTCAACATCTAATCCAAAAATATTGTCCCACATATCCCTCTATCCCTCCTAATACAGGATTAGATGTAGTATTAAATATTCCCTTACATTTGAAGGGAGTCATTTCTAATGTATATAACACTTTAATGTCAATAAAAAATATTAATCCAGACAAAATCCATGCAGAATGGTCAAAGGATTTGGGAGTGGATATTTCAAAGGAAACCTGGAATGATGCATTATTGAGAGTAAATGGAACAACCCCCTGTACTCGCTTAAGCTTGATTCAATTCAAGGTCCTCCACAGACTTTACTACAGTAAGGCTAGACTTTTTCCAGGATATACACAAATGTGTCTATAGTCATGTTTGCTCTATAGAGAGCCGACTCTTATCCTGTTGATTAGCATTGTTTCGTTTGATTTGTGAAGTTTAATTGACAGAATTTCTACAAAGTATGTTGTGTACTGTAAACTCGCAGACTTTTTTCGTCACATCCATAAATGTAATACCTTACTGTAATTTATTACTTTTGTAACGCATTACTCCCAACACTGGATGTAACATGCTCTGCCGTACATTTGGTCATTTTAGAAAGTTAAGTTCTAATTCTGTAGTTAATTTAGTGAAAGTAACTAAAAAGTAATATATGAGTAATGTAACATATTACAATTTTGAGCCAGTAATATTGTAATGTAAGGGATTACTTTTAAATAACAGTAACAAGTAATCTGTAAAGTATTACAGTTTGGAAGTAACTTGCACAACACTGTCCATAACGCATGTTTATTTTGCTCATTTAAGTATAAAAAATGTTTACAGATTGATATTTTTCTGCTTCCATAACTCTGTGGTTAGTTGTTTTGGAAAATATAAACAGATGTTTCAATATAATGTTAACATACACTTCCTCTGTCAACTTATGTTTTGAGATTTAACTGCAAATGTCACATCCATAACGCTGGAATTGCTCATATATTTATTTTTTTGTTATAATTATCCTAAAATCATTCCGCATAAATCTGCAGAATTTTTTACAAAATTCTCAGCAGAAATAGCAAAAAATGTCCACAGAT
>CAIGQZ010014538.1:623245-638872 GCA_903798205.1 Danio tinwini
TGGCTGTGGTTTTGCTATTGTTTGTTCTCATTTGAGTGACAGGTTGATCCCGCCCCTTGTGCTAGTAATCACCAATCAGAATCATTAATTTAAGTTATTTTAATCAAAATTTAGATTATTTAAAAAAAAGCAGTAGTGTGATTGAAGAATTGTCGTTTTTGATTACATAGTGACTTCAAAAGTGAAATGTTTTGTAGAATAAAGCTGGAATGTGATCTTGTTTCAGGTAAATACGCCCAGGTAACGAATAACCCAGAAAACGATGGCTGTATTAATGCTGTGTTGCTGGTTTAATGAAGACCCTGAAAGGTTTATTATTGAACTGTGCCCCCGAGTACAGCTGGAAACTGCTTTTCTCTGGAAAACCATCATTATCCTGGGAATATTGAAATTGCAAGAGATGAAGATTTGAAGACCGTTGATGGAGTTTTGTTTCACCTTTGCATTTAAAATCACGTGGATCAGAAATAAAGTGCTGTTTATTTTCAATTGTTTGTCTTTGCATCGTTTTTCCTCATGAATATTTCTGTGTGGAGTTTGCATGTTCTCCCCATGTTGGTGTGGGTTTCCTCTGGGTGCTTAGGTTTTCCCCACAAGTCCAAAGACATGTGCTATAGGTGAATTGAATAAGCTAAATTGGCTGTGTATGAGTGTGTTAGACATGGGCCGGTATAAGATTCTGACGGTATGATAACCAGTGGCGGAGCCAGAGGGGTGTCCGGGATAAAATTTTGGGGTGGCACCCAGGGTGGCCAATTGGATGTCCAGTGCCACCCCAAAATTTTATTTGCTGCTGGCAGTTCCTGATGCTGATTGACATCTCGTATGTCTAAAGACCCTCAAGCTTTTTTCAAATCAGTGACTAGCCAAAGATAAGAGCATGGTTTCAAGTAAAATGAATAATAATAATAATAATCATGAAATGATATTTGAAACACGTTTTATAGTTTATTATAAGGTTTGTTTGCTGAGAAACGTTTATTATCTGCTGTGTAAGTTGGCACAGCTGACATTAACTTAAGATTAGAAAGATCAATTCGACAGTAGTTACCTATCTGTCTATATGAATACACTTTTTATTTTTACTTTTCATCTGCACCAAGGCCCGCATTAACCTTCTCCCATGCTGTTTCCTTAACCTGCAACTCTTTATTTTACAAATTAAATAGATCCTAAAGAACTGTGTGCTTCTCATGCTATATGAGGAGTGTCATTCGTGTATTTTAAGGTGCACTCGGTCAGAAGACAATCGCCAATATGTCATTTTGTGTTTGAGTGTCAGCATGATGTAGACCTTTTAGTTATAATAATAATTATACAGTATAGTTATAATGATATTTATACATGATCAAACTAGTGTGCAACTTACTAAGCAAAACCTCTTTGCTTTTATAGAATTGGAGCTGGTAAACATATTCAATGACGTGTGCAGATGGGTAGCATTTTGATTGTATAGTGGACCGCTCTGGCCCAAAATACCAGGGCTGATCTTTTTTTTGTCCCAGTCCAGACCTGCATGTATGTAATTTATTATATTTCATTTACGATGTTTTGCTAATATGGGGAAGTAATGTTTGGCTTGCTGTTTGTGAGTTAAATTTATTTCAAATGGAATAGCCAGCTCATATACTTTCTTCAGAAAAATGTTTTTAGATCAGTTGCTGATTTTAATGTGCAGGTAAGATATAATGAATATTTTTAATTAGGATAAATGTGTTTCTAACTGGATCAGATGTAACCAGACTAATATTTTTGCGCAGGGTCAATTAAACATGGAAAGAAAAGGGCGAGATATCAGACTTCTTTATAAAGAAGCACAAACAGGCAAATCAGGTTCAAACATACCCTAACCTTTTGCACTGGATCCCACAGCAGACTCATACCTGAGACTAGTCAGTGTGGTCAGACTTCAGGTCCACCAGCAGGTCAGATCATCTACTAGGCAATCACGTTTTAACCAATGTTAGAATTTAAGATGAGCTTCGGAAATGTTCCACCAAAAAATATCTAATCCTGTCAGTACTTATTAACTCACAACAAAGTGAGTAAATTATTATATTTTCGTATTTTGAATTATATGTTGGTATTGAAATAGATTTGGGTTTAGTAAACACTTTCTCTCTGTGCGTGTGTGTCTGTCTGTCTGTCTGTCTGTCTGTCTGGACCCCCTGAAAAAGCAGTGGCCATCCCATGTTAAAAAAAAATTCTAGCTCAGCTACTGATGATAATCTTGGATAAAAATAAAAAAAAAATCACGCTTTCATGGTTTTGCGGTATTGTCATTACTGCACTAAAATATACTCTTTATAAATGTTTAGGTATAAAATAAACACATTTTTCCCCTTTAAACACAATATATTTTATTTTGAAAAACACTTAAAATATTTTGGAGCAGTAAACGTCAGGCTAAATAATCAACACAGGCTCATTCTGAAAATGTAGTCCAGTGGACCTTGCTGGACACCGCGAATTATGTAGCCGGATGTACGTATGGCTTCATTTCATTTTTTTAAATGAACGCTACGGGGCGATATGATGCCGTTCCTTTTCGCACTTACCAGCTGAGCGCTTACCTCCATGTGGAGGGCTTTCCTGCCGCAACAATTTTGTCCCGTTATCTCACCATAGTACGTTGGCGGACTTGAGACGCAGAGAGGAGTGGACCACGACGACGACAGGGTTCGAGTCCGGGGAAGAGCGGTTCCAGAAATCAGGTAAGACAAAAACAGAATCCAAAAAAATTTAATAAACAAGTAAAATAACAGTGAGAATGCGGTAAAATCCAAAAACGTGGTACAAATCAGACGAGGGATTTTCTTTTTCTTGACAGCTTTTGTAAACTGTCGGTTGGGTTTAGGAAAGTAAGTGGGTGGGCGGGTCAATTGATAAAATTGGTTGGGTTTAGGGAAGGAGGAGGGTGGGTCAGTCAGTCGATTGGCCGGCCGGCCATTCAGTCAGACAGTCAGTCGACAAGTGGCCTCTGATGGGTTTACGTGAGAACAACGGGCATGAACGGCATTCGCGAGAGGAATTTGAGATGTGAAAAAGCGCACACATCGGCCTCTCGCGGATTCGCAAAAACTGCAAAAATAAGTGCTTCTCTGAATGTATTTCACAGCCTCCAGAAATGTTCACGGGACTACGTTTTCAGAATGAGCTTGGGTTGTAAATAATTCAAATAAATTATTAACTTTTGGTGTATTCATAAACAGATTTTTTTTTACTATTTAAAATCTTTTGTTATTTTGTCTGCTGGAGATGCTGTTGTCCTAAAAAAAAAAGTAAATAAAAAAATCATACACCTTTGGAAAATTTGGACGGTTTTAAAACCTTGACTTTTCCAAACCGCGGTATACCTTAAAAATGATTATCGTCCCATGCCTAGAGTGTATATGGATGTTTCCCAATGATGGGTTGCAGCTGGACACTGTGGCGACCCCTGATTAATAAAGGGACTAAGCTGAAAAGAGAATGAATGATGGCGCTAAAAAAAAACAATATCTGTTTTTTTAACAAAGTAATTCTGGTGTATTGCCGTAAAGTTACAGCAACAACTTTATCATTAAACGAGAGAATGCTGCGTTCACATGCACATGGTGCAGAATTCCCTAAAGGTATTACAATATTACAACTTCTGATTCTGGAAATGTTCTTGAACAAATTTGATGGTATTTAATTAAAAGGGACTGTTCACTCATGATCATTTTACTGTATTTTTCCAGACTAGTCAAGAGTGTGTGATGAGCTAATGTAATGTGTATTTATATAGCGCATTTATTGTGTATGGCCATACACCCAAAGTGCTTCACAATCATGAGGGGGGTCTCTCCACACCACCACCAGTGTGCAGCATCCACTTGGATGATGTGACGGCAGCCACAGGACAACAGCGCCAGTGTGCTCACCACACACCAGCTATAGGTGGAGTGAAGAGACAGTGATAGAGCCAATTCGGTGGATGGGGATGATTAGGAGGCCATGATGGGAAAGTGCCGATTGAGGGACTTTGGCCAGTATCAGTTCTTTTACTGCACTACTTTCCTTCAACCTGCAGTCACTACTTTATTTTTACTTGTCTTTGGGGATTGGCTGAGTAGAAAAATCAGTCCTGTGATTCCTGTCCAGTCCAATTGCAGATAGAAAGTAAATCACATCATACTGAACAACCTCAAGGCAAGGATGCTTCATAAATGCAGGACTGTAACTGCTTGGAAGCATTAAAAGAGTCCAAGAAGACGTCCTAAATCTTTAGATGCAATGATCCAGAGAGTGTTTAGACTGCCAGTGATGAGATGATGACCCGAAATCACCAAATGGCCTAAATCAATCACTAAATGCACTACAGGATATAACTTTTTCACACGCATGCGCACAAACGCGTGTAAACGCATCAGCCGTTCACAGCATAACTCTCACTACTCTTGAGTACTTTTATGAAGGCTACTGTTTACTCCTACTTTGAGTAATATTTACAACAGATAATTTTAGGCCCAATCCCAATTCTACCCCTTAGCCCTTCCCCTTACCCCTCGTTTTGCGCGTTCCCGTGAAGGGGTAGGGGTGTCTCAATTCTCTTTAGCTTGAAAGCGTAGGGCTAAGGGGTAGATAGCCCTTCGAACAAAGATTTTTCAGGAGCACATTCGAAACTAAGAGGGAAGAAAATTTCCCAGAATACACCAGCTTCAACGGCAGGATAGCTGCACCCGAAAGGAGATCCACAAATTAGTATTTTTTTGTCATTATTACAAATTTTTTACAACAAACAAGCACGTTTAAATATATATATAACCGCATTCGTGTTTTACCGTCATGCTTTTGTAAAAAAAAACCCACTAAAATAAAAGCAGTTTAATTTCACGATCTATAATCCCTAATAATAACTCCTGTACAGCAGTCCCACAACATTCTGGCACTCGATGACACTCGAACACCCTGTCAGAAAAGTCTAGTGGCTGAGAATGAGCGTTTTACAGTGTCTGCTATAATGTTAATGTTGTTTTGGTGTGTTTACATTGATGAATATGGCCACTGTGTAAATGTGCAGTATAGTTATGATCTTATTGCCACATTAGATCGTGATGATAACATAATATATGCCTTCAGTGATTTCCTGAAGAGATAAATACCCAAAAATAACACAACTGGAATAACTACAGCAGTCGCAATCGTCTGATCTCATATGAAGCATCAGATCGCGATGACGTGTGCAGGTGCTGTAGTGCTGTCCCATTTCTTAGGGGTAAATTTTAAAGCCCTTCCCCTTCACACTCAGTTTTAAGGGCCACGGAGGAAGGGGTAGGTGTACAAAAACAGAATTGTGATTGGGCCATACTCTACTTGCACTACATTTTTGGGCAAGTAATGGTACATGAGTATGATTTCTTTTAGCACTCTTTCCACCACTGCATAATAGCTAGATCTACTGTATGTCTTTTTTTTTTTTACAAGTGCTGAAATCATCGACAAGTTATAATTAAATTAGGGAAAGTCATTATTTATAGGTTTCTTTCAGTGGCCGCCGTTTAAGTGACATTTAAAATAAATATCATTGGTTACCATTTAAAAGTGCTGTATGTAAGTTTTTGACTCTTCTAAAGCATAAAAATACCATAATATGTGTGCAGATATTTAAGAAACATCCCAAGTGAACATACTTGTTTCACTGAAAAACAATGCTGAAGTCAGATATTCTGCTTTGAAAATGGTTTTTCCGTGCCGGAACGCTGTCTTTGTTTAGGTAAATTTAACCTGCACAATGCCAGTTTAGCCTATTATATTTCAGCACTCCGGGTTGCCTTGTTGGAAAACAGCGTATTTCATTCATTCATTCAGAAAGGCTCTGAAAGCATAAGTCTGTGACTGAAAATGCGACCTCCGGTGGACAGTATCAGACGTTGAAATGAGACAGATTCAGTTCCACATGAGGTTATTAATTAGCAAATTATATAAATATTACGAAAGTAAACATGGCTTTTCCTTGGCTCTCAATGAAGGCGGTCACACTTTTACCCTCTCCGTCCCTTATCTTCCCTGGCTGGCTCTTCTTGTCTCGTCTTATTCTATCTCTGAGGCTCTCCGTGTCCTGCTATCCAAACGAATAAGGAATTATGGATCTGATCAACTGGTCTCTGAACGCGATTGACACCATCTTCTCAACAAGAAGTTTGGGCTCGGCAGAGCCCACTTGTCCTGCCTGGACGTTTGCAGCTGGATACATGATGGACGGGTGGGAGAAGTGGCGCCTTGTGTGCCTGGCTGCTCTGTCCCTGGAGGATATTGAAAATATCTACCTATTCGGAACTTTGATAACAGGGTTTCTGCTGATGGGCTTATGCGGGGCCCTGGGGTATCGACGATTGATGAAAGCGGTCAGTGCTGCTCAAAACCCCACCAAGCTGGTCGGCTTAATTGAAACTATAATGGGCAGATATGCTGCTAATCAGACTGCTGTATTAGACCGCAAATTGGAAAACATCAGGGTGAAATTAGTGGCTTTGCAACAAGATTTGGCCAGGACTGGAGACCAGTGACAGACATTAAATATCTGTGAAATTGGCAGATATTGACCTAAATTTGAAATACTTTCTTCTCTTTCGGCTTCCCTGTGTTTTTCCAGCCAGACGGCCTCGGCTGGAGAAAAACAACTTCTCCCGGATAGCAAGATGAGGAGACGCTCTGAAATTCCTGCTCCCTGTCAAGGACACCTGTTGGACTCGACAGGCTTACACACACACACATACACAGCTACAGACAGACTTTCACTACCTAACCCTTCATCCCACGCCTTTGTGTGCTTTCTTTTTCTAAATGCTACCTCCCGTTGGGGATCCAATTTCACTATATGTCAGTGTATGTGAATACATGGAGGTATGAGGACAAATAAAGGCTTGATTGAATTGAATGAGGTGAGCAGGTCACATTGTAACCGCGAGTCCTAACAACACGCTTTGTGACGAGATACGCAGTGATGAACAATTTGGCTGTTTGCACCAGACAAAACACGACAGAAATTTAAATAGCCATTAAGAAGCACAGAATATGCACTCACTCATGAAACGATAAGGTTTATAATCTATTTAATACATGTTAATCCTCTTTAACATCATTAAATGTAGATGTGAATCACTCATATGTGTTTAGTTCTAAAGTTCAATTTCAAACAGTTTATTGTTTGAATAAATAAAATCCGTATCCTGAGCTGCTGCTGTGGTGGTCATGATGGAGAGTATGAGACTGATTCCTGTGATGCTCCAAGGACAGACGTGTCTTCGCTGAGGTCCAGCTACTGCGCCTAGACTGCAGCTTTGCACAAGACGTTTGGCCATAGGAGAAATGGTCGTACCCAACTGAGCCTAGTTTCTCTCGAGGTTTTTTAAATTCTTCATTTTCGCCAATTGGTGAAGTTTTTTCCTCGCCGCTGTCACCACTGGCTTGCATGGTTCAGGATCTGTAGAGCTGCGCATCGATGGATTTACTCTTCAGTGTTTGGACTCTCAGTAGTGATTATTAACCCACACTGAACTGAGCTAAACTAAACTGAACTTAAACACTGAAAACTGAACTGACACTGTTTCAATTCACTATAAACTTCCATGTGAAGCTGCTTTAACACAATCTACATTGTATAAGCACTATACAAATAAAGATGAATTGAATTGTATTCTCCAGATCTGAGGTGAACTATCTGCTGCTGCTTTCAGCATATGGTAATAAATGTCATGTAAAATGGCATTCAAACTCACATTGTTAGCATTTAGCACTGAATAAAGCACACAAGGTTTACCTGAGGTGATCACTGTTATAGGTTTCACATGTTCAGCTGTGAGAAATAGAAGCCGTTTCTAATATATCAATTCGAGGTGTTGGTTAGAACCAAAACTCCTTTTAACATGGAGAATATTCCCTCTATCCCATGTCATTGCTTTTATTTAGAGCACAGTTTAAATCACTCGCTCCTGTACTTAATCTGGCAACCCGCGCTTGCATTTATTTTTATCCAGGTGTGCAATACCCAGTTTAACCACTGGGTGTCAAGTTTACATACTGCACCTTTAAACTTTGTTGAATGAAAATTAAAAAAATAAATAAAAAAAGTTACCTTTTATTTTTCCTTCCTATTATATTTACAAAATTTCATTTTCTTTTCGGCTTACACTCATTCACACACACACTACGGACAATTTAGCTTACCCAATTCACCTATAGCGCATGTGTTTGGACTTGTGGAGGAAACAGGAGCACCCAGAGGAAACCCACGGGCAACACAGGGAGAACATGCAAACTCCACACAAAAATGCCAACTGACCCACCCGAGGGTCGAACCAGCGACCTTCTTGCTGTGAGGTGATCCTGCTACCCACTGCACCACTGTGACACCCTTGACTAGAATTTGAGACAATGTATAGTTCTTTTATTGTTTTGGAGGATGCGTCTATGATATTCAACTTTAAACGCTGGCAATTTCTGCCTAACGATTTTGAAAACCTGTGCGGTAATCATGTAATTTCTCAAAGTGCGCAATAATAAAATTCTCAAGACAAATAAAATTAGTTTTCCTCATAAAGCTTTATCAAAAATCAACTTGCAGTTCAAGTATTTCACATTTTTTTTTCCGGGAGCATCTCAGAAGTCTTCATAAACGTCTCAAATGTTAAATTACGTTCAAAACAATATTAAATAATAATCAGTGCCTATCATAACAATGAAAAAAATCATGTTTTTTGCTGAACTTAAGTCTCTCCATTAAGATAAAGGCACAAATTTACTCAAAATCTTCAATTATATACCATCGTCACTACAAACTGTGATGCAGAAACTTAACTAAAATATCCAAATTAGGGACAAAAGTAAAGTTTTTAAGGTCACGTGACTTATCTAACGATCATTTTCATCCTAAACATTGCTTAGTTAAAAACAAAAAAACACACTGACTGTATTAAACATCTGTGATAATTCAAGATGAAGGCAAATTAGTGCTTTTAACATACAAATTTAGTTTATATATAACTCATGATAGCAAATAATGCTTAACTCAATCACCAGTGTGTGTTTTTTTTTACAGGAGCTCCATAATGTGCAAAATCATTTAAAAAAACATGTACGCTGTTTCATCCTTCAAAACAAGGACACGAGCAGCTGATTCCACATGAATAAAACAGTCTATTGGTGTATAAAAGACGTGTGATTGGATAAAAAGAGTCTTTAATGAGCACGGTCTATTCTCAATTCCTCCATTTCTTTCAATTGTAGAGAGTCTGTAATTTGTCTCTTCTCGTTCAGATATAGAAGTCCAGTCTGCTGGGAATGACTTTACAGCCCTGCATGGAGAAAACGCGCTCCTCTTTAGGGAAATAGTTGAGGTCGTGGGCCATTTTTTCCACCACTTCTTTGTCAGGCGAATGCCCCTTGGAAACCATTTCCGCCAAACCGCACTGAATGATGTGCTTGTACTCCAGAGGGAGAAACGGCACAAAGAAATCCACCAGGTTCTTATCGATGAGACTGGTGTGCCAGAAACCGCCTACAGGAAGAGAGAAATACAGATGAGTCTGACAATAAAAGATGATATAGTGTAAGGCTGCACAATATATATATTGTTTCAGCATCGATCATGAAATGTGCGAGTCTGCAATAGTCATATCGCAGGGATTATAACTGACCAGACATTACAGTTAACAACATAGTAAAGTCATTTCAATTTTTAACCTTACACTTAAAGCTTATTATTTGCATGTGTTTTTATGGTCTGTGACTGCGTGCGCAAATTTAAAGGGTGACGAAACACCACAACACATGTCAACAGCTGTTGACAGTCATATATGTGTCCCGCGCTGCTATCAGGGTTTCTGCAGATATCGTAATGTCAAATTTAAGACTTTAAGACCTTTTTAAGACCATTAAGTATTAAATTTAAGACCTATATCACAACATCAAAAACACGCAAACACATAAACAGAAAATACAAAATCACAAAATTAGTGGTAAAATAAATGTATTCAAATTGAACAGTACTGAAGACAGGTTGGATGCACCATTGAACTACATAAAAAAAACCAACAAACATCTTAAGTTTGATTTATACTTTCGCGTGGCGCCACATCGCATACCTCACGAAACGGACGAGGCCCCCTGTCTTTTAAATGACAGGGGGCGGTCTAAAAAAACAGACAGTAAAATCAGACGGATAAACAGAGAAGTAGAAAGTTTCCGGAACTGGTCATATCATTAATATCATTCAAGATCATTGTTTTTATTATTTTTATAATTTATTATAAAGATTTTTATAACCATTCAAGATTTTAAATCAAATTTTATTTTTAAATCTAAATGATGCATCACATCGCTTTTGTTCATATCTCAGACAGTTCTACCTATTAAAGTTAAATATTAATGGCAACAGAACTTGGGTTGCTCTACAATTATATTTTTATTATGGCAAGAATAAAAACAAAAACATACAATATATGATCATGCATGGAGGGATCATAAAGAAGATGTGTGTACAGTCATACTTGTTTCAGACAAAATCTCTTCAAAGTGTTTCATATTCAACTCAAATCAAACGCGGCGCCGCGCGAACTGTTTACTCGAGTCTCAAAACATTACATGAGCTCCGCCAGCCGAAACCATGTTGCGCGCACCCAAAGCGAACGTCCGCAAACACAACGATGACGTCATATTCGCTGTGCACACGGAGTTTAATAGCAGAGAGCTGATTGGCTATTGCATGTTGGCCTCATTTGTAGTTGTGATACCGCAAATTAAATTAACTACAACTCCACGAAAACCAAACAACAGCAACAAAAAAGAATTTAATGAGCATTATATATAGTGTTACATAGACATCGGAAAATTAAGACCTGTGCAAAAATATTTAAGACCTAGAACAGCGAATTTAAGACTTTTTAAGGCCTTAAATTTCGATTTTTAAATTTTAAACTTTAAGACCCCGCAGAAACCCTGTGCTATAAACACTATTAGGACACATATATTGCACTAAAAAGTGAAAATTGGTTGTTTTTGCGTTATTTTGAGCAAATTCGTTCTTCCGGTTTGAAACTGATTTTTGAAGCTGCGTCACGGCGATTAGATACTTGCGTGTATTCCAGCGCGGAGACTGAATGTCAGTACCTGCGAGTGCATCGTGACGTCTCTGAGCGTGCGGCATTAATTCATGAGAAAGACTTTGTTCAAACCGATCATTGCACTCTATTGTGTATGCGGTGCAACTTCATTAATATGCACGATAGCTACAGAGACCTGTTACCTGTTACAGTGTTTAGACGACAGAGAGACGCCACGTTGTGTTGCCAAAACAAGTGAAAGAATGAGAATTTGGAGACATTGGTCGTCAGTGTTGTGTTTATTAATGTGCTACAACAAAGGTTTTGTTTTCATTTCAACGCTATGAGAGCGCAGCTGGACTCACGTGTGGATTACAGTGCACACGACAGAAATGCGTTTGTAAGGAACATTTTTACCCGAGAGCTTTTCGCATCTGAAAATGATGAAATCCGGATTTGCCGCTCGTCTCCTTTTAATAAAGACACGATTTATTAAAAGGAGATTTCGTTTTAATTATTAAAATTAAAGATTTCGTTTCACTGTATGTCCACACATCTAGCAGAATGACAATTAAGCTCAACTTAACTTGACTAATGCAAGTAATTCAATTTGGTGAGTATTTTCTGCTCCTTATATTGTGCAGTGTGACGTACTGTTTTTGTTGTTGAAGACAGACAGTGAGAGCGCCGTCTCCAGATGCTTCAGCTGGATCTCCTCTCGTTCTTTGCCGTCCTTCCAGAAATCCAGAGCCACCTGAACGATGTTTTCACCACCAGCGTTACTACGAAAACAAACACACACAAAAAAATTCTTATAGAGACTGCAGGTGGAAATTATATATATATATAAAAAGGCCCTTTAATGCGGTTTAAGAGCAAATAAAACTTCAAACTCCAAAACTTTCTCAAGCAAAACTTTGCTACTTCTTAACTTCTTAAGTGAGTTTACATCTTTAAGAGTTTACAACGAACAATAAAAAAGGACAATACAATAAAATGTTTAACTGCATTGTGCAGAACATGCAGAACATGCGGCGTCTCTCTGTCGTCTACTAATTTCAACTAAGCATTAGTAAGATATTTATAAACATATACGGGAAATACCATATACCAGGGTTTCTGCAGATATCATAATGTCAAATTTAAGACCTTTTTAATACCAATAAGTATTAAATTTAAGACCAATATCACAATATCAAAAACACGCAAACACAAAGAGAAAATGCAAAAATAATAATAATAATAAAAAAAATCACAAAATTAGTGGCAAAATAAATGTATTTAAATTGAACAGTACTGAAGACAGGTTAGATGCATCATTAAACTACAGGAAAAAACAAAACAAGCGTCTTAATGCTGATTTATACTTTCGCCTGGCACCGTATCGCGCACCTCCGCTGACTGCGCACGCACCTCAAATAGACGAGGCTCTTTAAAATGACAGGGCGGCAGTCAAAAGAAACCCACAGTAAAGTCAGATGGATAAACAGAGAAGTAGAAAGTTTCCGGAACTACGTCATATCATTAATATTGTTCAAGATTAAAACTAATTATTTTTTATAATTTACCATAATGATTATAAAGATTTCTATAACCATTCAAGATTTTTTAAATCAAACTTTGATGCATCACTTGCTTTTTTTCATATCTCAGACAGTTTTACCTATCAAAATTAAATATTAATGACAACTGAACATGGGTTGCTCAATTATAAAATTATACTTTTTTTATTTTGGAAAGAATAAAACGCAAAAAAAAAGTACACTAAAAGTACTAAAAATACTGACGTTTGTAATTTTTTTATTACACACATTACTGTCTGGCTAGTTTCTGTCCTCTACTTACGAGTAGGGCCAGACGGAATCAGCGGACGTTTTTTGCAATTTCTGCAGAGAATTTTGGTAAAAATCTGCGGATTTCTGCGGAATTATTTTGGGAGTCTCATAACTAAAACCTTAATATGTGAAATATGTGTATTTTAAAAACTGAATAAATTCAGATTTTGGCACATTTAATCAAGTAAATAAACAGAATTAATGATGGGCTAAAAATCTGCAGAATTCTGCGCGCTCAGATTCCGTGTGGGCCTACTTTTAAGCTAAAAAGGCAATAATGGTCCAACAATCGTGACCATTATCCCCAATAAAGCCTAGGAATCATATAGGCATCAGTATATTGTAAACTGATAGGATCAAATATTCTTTTCCAGTTATCAAATAAATAATTTGTTACTTAATTTTAGTTTGAAACTATTAAATTGTTTTAAATTAAAAATTGTAACATATACATCAGTGTTAAACCTATGAATGGTGGAAAAACATTCTGTAATTGTGTAATATATCCACCTGGGTCTCCACTTTTGCCATGGCCTCTCTTTTTCGCTTTAACGAACTCATCCTTCAAGTTTTTCTAAACTTTGACAAAAACTTTCCTCCTTTCCCACTGCTGTTGCAATTTCTAGCCAATAATTATTGTTCATCTGGTTATCTCTATGATCACACATGGACGGATCATAAAGATATCTGTACAGTTGTACCTGTTCCAGACAAAGTCTCTTTAAAGTGGTTCATATTCAGCTCAAATCAAATGTGGCACCGTGTGAACTGTTCGCCCGACTCTCAAAAAGTTTTGTGCGGTCCGCCAGCCGAATTATGTTGCGCACACCCAAAGTAACCCTCCGCAAACACAGCGATGACGTCACATTCGCTGCATGCACTGAGTTCAATAACACAAAGCTGACTGGCTATTGCATGTTGGTCTCATTTGTAGATGTAATACCGCAAATTACATCTGGACTAGTGAAATAAAGAACTAAAACACCCCGAAAACCAAGCAACAACAACAAAAAATTATTTAAATGAGCATTAGATGTAGCATCACATGGCCATCGGAAAAATAAGACCTGTGCAAAAATATTTAAGACCTAGAACAGAGAATTTAAGACTATAAGGCCAAAAATTTAGATTTTTTAATTTGAGCGTTTTTAAGACCAGCAGAAACCCTGATATACACACACAAATATGGTCCAATTATAAAACTAGCTTAATTCAAACATTTTCTTAAACATTACATTCAAACCCTAAAAGTAATATATAAATAAATAAACATTCAAGGATGAATACAATTTTGGCACCCTTTTCTTTTGTATTTTTTTATGATTTATCCCCTGTGCATTTTATTTATTATTATTATAATATTAATTATTATATTTATTATTATTATTTTTGGTTTGTCGCTTTGTTGCTATTGTAATTATATATGGAGTTGCAATATTTCTTTGTATTCTGTGTATGATTAGTTACGTTTTTTGTTATGCAAATATATAATAATAAAAATGTCATTATTAAAAACATTACATTGAAACCCTAAAATAAAACAAACTAAAAAAATAAATAAATCAAAGATAAATATAATTTTGGAATCCTTTTCTTTTGTATTTTTTGTGATTTATCCTCAGGATTTAATTTATTATTATTATTATTTATTATTATTATCTTGTTTATTATTATTATTATTATCATCTTGTTTGTTATTATTATTATTACTTTTTTATTATTATTTTTGGTTTGTCGCTTTGTTGCTTTTGTGATTGTAACTGGAATTACAGTATTTCTCTTTCTTACTGTTCTTGTTATGCAAACACATTTAATTAAATATAAAATGATAAATTAAACTATACAGAAAAGCAAAACACAAATAAAATTGCATGCTACAGAAAAGCAAACAAAATCTTCTGTTAGCAGACACTGACCTGAGGAAGATGAAGATGGCCTGTCTGTACGACACTCCATTCAGGTTGTCGTAAAAGTCCAGGTACGGTTTTATACTGTCGATCAACCCGGGATGCATTTTATCCATTTCATCAAAAATGAACATGGAACGAGGGCAGATGGAAACGTTCCCTCGTATCCAATCCTGTAACTGCGTCTAAACCCACAGGAGACATTGAGCAGATAATATGACCATTTATTAAACACACAGCAAAGTGCATAACACAATTTACACCTATTTGCATATAAAGCAAATAGCTCATACTCAGCTCAGCTCATACGCCCTCCCAGAAATGTGTCTGTTCTGGAGAAAATGTGGTAACCATCACATTTTCTGGGACTGCTCTTTTATTAAAGACTTTTGGAAAGAAATACACAAAGCCTTACAAGATATCTTTTTAATATGCAATACTTGCAAGGAGGTACAAAAATCTTGAGTGGAGATGACCCAATATATTTCTCAATTTATTTCCTTTCAAATTCATTATTATTTATACAGCACTTTTACAATGAGGATTGGGTCAAAGCAGCTTAACATAGAACTTCTCAGTTTTCAATGTAGGTCAGTGCGGTTTAATTTTCACTGCTGAAAGTCCAAACACTGAAGAGCATGTCCTGGATTATGTATATTGAATATGTATTAAGACAGTTGTGCTTTGTCTACAGGGAGTGCAGAATTATTAGGCAAATTAGTATTTTGACCACATCATCCTCTTTATTCATGTTGTCTTCAAGCTGTATAGGCTTGAAAGCCTACTACCAATTAAGCATATTAGGTGATGTGCATCTCTGTA